>LPNX011085046.1:46062-176169 GCA_001517045.1 Pseudotsuga menziesii
GTATGCCGAGTTTAAGGCAACATTGGAGGTGAAGGGAGAAGGAAAGTGTTATTTCCCTTGCAATTATTGTAGGGGTTTACGAAAGAGAATAATTTTAAGAACAAGTGCTGAGAAACATTGTAAGGAGAAGGGGCGTGCTGAAGGGGGGTTTGAATATCGTCCCTTGGTAAGATGGTATTCATTACATAATGTACTTCTTGTAATAGTATTGATCATGTATTTACAATTTTTTTTTATCATTTTAAATATATGTGTTGTATATTATACACTAATGTTATTACATTGTTTGTAAATATAAAGACAATACCCCCTAAATGTCGAGCTCCAGAGAGCTATTTTCTACATAATAGTAGAAATACTACTTTACAAGGTGAGGAACAAGAAGATCATAATATTGAAGATTGAGTTATTAATGATCATATGGATGAAGATGACATTATTGATACAAATGACGAAGATGAGATAAATAGATTGATCCAAGACACATTTTCTCCATTGGATGAGGACAATCTCCATGATATTCATGATGTTCCTCTACTCGAGAAGTCCCAAGAACCTCTTTATGAAGGCTCAACAAAAAATATTCTAACTATTATATTGTTGTTGGTGAACTTGAAGGTATGTAATGTATTAATTGCATCTTCACATGGTATGAAAAGTTCACTATTTTCCTCTATTTTTAGTGTTAATTAATTCATAAATTAGGGATAAGCAATATTTATGATTTATATTGTTTACATTTCATTTTTTTTTCAATGTTGCAGATTGTTGGGAGAATTTCTATTACCACCACCAAATAATTTACCACGCACATGTCGAGATATTTTCTTGATTATGAAAGAAATTGGAATGGAGTATCAAGCTATTGATGCATGTCCTAATGATCATATTATATATTATTGACAATATGCATTAGAAAACGAATTACCACAATGTGAAATTAGTAGATATCGAACTAATCAAGTAACAAAAAAGTGCCTCGCAAAGTTCTTTGTTATATTCCACAATTCCACATTTCCAACGACTATTCAGGTGCCAAAGTATAACATAGTTTATGGATTACCACACAATGAACAAAAGTGAAGATGGTGTTCTTTGAATTCCTGCAGATGGTTTTGCATTGAAGAAAATCGAATAAAAATTGCCAATTTTTAAAGATGACCCTCGTAATGTTAGACTTTCATTGGTAGCTAATGGTTTCAATCCACTTGGAGAGATTTGTTCTACTTAGTGTGGCATGTTTTCGTCATAAACAATAACCTTCCTCCTTGGATGTCGATAAGGAGAGAGCACATAATGTTGGCAATGATTATTCCAGGTAATTTTTTGAAAGTAATTATATTATTTCATTTCTTTGTTTCATTGCTACATGAGAACACCTTTTATATATTGGACCACATAACTAAATAACATCGTATGTTGAATAAATTAGGTAAGTACCAAGGTAAATATATGAATGCATATATTGAGGCTCTTATCGATGAGTTATTGAAGTTATGGGCTGGCATCACTATGTATGACATCTCTAGACCAATAGGGCAGAAACAATTTTAGTTCCATGGAATACTTGCATGGACAATTCATGACGCTCTCGGGTTAACACATTTTTGTGGTATGTAAATTTCTGTTGCACTTTAAAATAATATGTTTTTAAGGTAAATATCATGCATTTTTTATTTAAATTAATAATCTTTTAATGCTTATATAACATTAATACATATATCTTGCAGTTCTTCAAACAAATGACAAATTTGCATGTCTAGTCTGTGGTCCTAGGATACAATCTTGTCGTTCAAGAATTTTAGGAAAGGAGGTGTTTGATAAGTACAGGAACTTCCTCCGTAAGAACCATAGGTATCGAACTACCGAGAAAACAAAATTCAATGTTAAAGAAGAGAATGGGAAGAAACCATGAAGAATGACACCTCACCCATGGAAGTTGGAATATAATATAAATCGTCATGGTATGCAAATTGTATATGTAGCATATAAATATGTAATATTATGAATTTTATATTTTTATCATAATTTCCTCTACCATGGGTGTCATGAATTATTGTTGATGTGTTTTTCGTTTATGTTTAATGATTGTCGTGAAGGCATGAATAGGATTCCATGAGGAATGATAGTTATCCCATATAATTCGGTAGGATGCCTTACTGCGAACACCTATAAACAACTCATTTTTTCGATACAATGAATATTTGGAATAATGTAACATAAATGATATGGTGAATCTTAGATAGAAGGACTGACAAAGATAAAATTGGAAAAATTTGTGGTGACATTGCAAAAGCCAATCACACATTGCAAAGTGTAATTAATTACAGTGCAGGAGAGGGGGACCGGAATATTAGTCTTCCATGGTGATTGACAGAGCAACAAAGCAATGACATAAAATAGGTCATTCGAAAAATAAGGTTTCTGACAGCGTTTTCGTTGAACATACAAAATATATTAACAAAAAAAGGTGATTTTGGTGGTGTTAAAACTCATGACTAGCATACATTCATTAAGGTAATTATTTATGTATATAATTTCCATTTAGTACATATTTTTAGTAATTGTTTCTCTTATTTGGAAATAAATAATAATTGGCCTTTTGTTATAGTACGTTCTACCTCTATCTCTCCTATATAGCTTTGACGACAATATAAAACAAGTTATATATGATCTTGGTAAATACATGAGGTAAGTAACAATTTATATGCATGAAAATGTTTGTTCACTTTGTTGCATAGCTTATTGACATATTGCATTTTACAGCTTGGAACTTTATCATATATGCCTCAATATTGTTGATAAATGTTATTTTCTTGCATCATTTGTAGGTGGATTTCATCTAAAGAAATCCATAAAGAAGATATTAGGTATTGGTAGAGAGAAATTCCTCATCTAATGTGTGAAATGCAGAAGTATTTACCTCAAGGATTTTTCAATGCACACAAACACTATCTCATACACCAAGTTGAGGAGATTGAATTGTGTGGACCTGTACACACAAGATCAATGTGGATGGTGGAAAGGCATTTGAAGTCATTGAATGCTTTTGTTATACAAAGAGCACATATTGAGGTTTCTATTGTGTAGGGCTATATGGTATATCAATCCATGGTGTACATTAGTTAGTATATTCCAAATTTAGCAACAAATATCAATTTTCCTCGCATTTGACATGTCAACTCCATCAACAAATTTGAAGGGGAGGTTCTGTTGGGGAAAGGTAGAACGAGAAAAGTGAAAGGTAATTAGATGGTGCAGATTTAATTTATTATACAATTAATTTCTCAATTTCGTATATATATATATATATATCTTACTAAGGTAATTTTTATTATTCCATCAGTATTTTAAGGTAAACTTAATTGCCTTTAGTGATAGCTAATTTACAATTCTTAATTGTTATTTTTACATATAGTTGGTCGTGTGTGGGATGCACTACATTTATACATTGCAAACAATCTTGATTGGATGAAGGAATGGATAGAACAATTTATATAATTCTATGGTACCTTATCATGGGAAGGGGTGAATAAATTGATTAAAACAATGCATCGTCATTGAGAAGAATATCTCGATGATCTTACACAAAAAGGAATTGATTTAGCATGTGGTTTAAAAGATAAAAAGGCAAGTATATTTACCCATCATTTTTTTCCCATTATATAAATGTATTTATTTTATTTATTTCTTCTTATATATTTATTTACTGAGTCGGTCATGATGCAGTTGATACACCACAAGGCTATGTGGTCCAATGGTCATAAATTTTGCATCAAAAAGTTGGATGACAAGAATAAAACATTCGATTATGGGATAACTGCAGTTTTTCAAGTCACTAATGTTTCCTCTAGAAGTGATAAACATCTGTAAGTATTTGAAAATAGGTACTATGGTTATTTGGAAGATATAATTGAGTGCGAATTTAATTCTTTTAAAATAGTTCTGTTTGAGGTCAAATGGCACATGATACAAATGAATGAGCGTGATCTTGAAAGAACTATTATTGAGCATGCTAATGGATTTACCATGGTTAATAGAAGGACACCTGAACTAGGTATAGATACTTATGTTCTTCCAAGTCATTGTGAGTATATATTTTACTCAAAGGTGATAGGTAAAGAAAGTTGGTCATACATTGTTATATATGATCCAATAGGAATACTGGTCAAGTATAATGTAGAGGAAGAAGACAATGTTGAAGAAGAAGGTGATGCAGAATAGGAGTAGTTGGACACCGCAGATGTGCCAGATGAAGAATTCGATCAAAAATTTGATCACCTAAATGATGTAGAAGACGATGCAGTACTCAGTAATGATATTGATGATGAATATATAACTGAAAATGGCGTTGATAATGATGCTGATATGAGCGATCCCTTCAATGATAACAATTCTAGACCAGATGATGATACAAATGTTGAGTCAGATGATGAAGATGATGATTATTATATTTATGAATATGAGTCATTATCATCAATGCTATAATCATCATCATCATCATGCTCATCCTCATTAGAATAATTGCAACCATCATCTTCTTCATATTTATGATCATCAATGGTATCATAATAATAATCATCATAATCATCATCATCTTCATCCTCACTGTATTCCTCATTAGAAACATCATCATCATCATATTCACCATCATCAACACCATCATCATCACCATTTTCATCATCGTCATCATCACCATCTTCATCATTGTCATCATCGACATCATAATCAACCTCATCCTCATCCTCAGTGTCATCATCGTCAATGTTATAATCAACATTGTCATCAATGTATAATCAACATTGTCATCAATGTTATCATCATCATGTTCATCCTCATCCTCATCATCATGTTCGTACTCATTAGAATAATCAAAATCATTGTCATCATGTTCATCCTCATTATAATAATCACAACCATCATCATATTCATCTTTATGATCATCAATGGTATCGTAATCATCATCATCATCTTTATGATCATCAATGATATCATAATCATCATCATCATCAAGGGTATCATCATAATCATCGTCATATTCATCCTCATCATCTTCCTAATCATCATCATCATCATAATCATCATCATCATCATCATCATCGCCATCATCAACACCATAATCATTGTCATCATCACCATCTTCATCATTGCCATCATCACCATCTTCATCATCGTCATCATCAACATCATAATCAACCTCATCCTCATCCTTAGCCTCATCATCATCATCAATGTTATCATCCTCATCACCATCATCATGTTCATACTCATTAGAATAATCACAATCATCATCATCATGTTCATCCTCATTAGAATAATCACAACCATCATCATATTCATCTTTATGATCATCAATGGTATCATAATCATCATCATCATCAATGGTATCATCATAATAATCAATAGTATCATCATAATCATCATCATCTTCATCCTCACCGTCTTCCTCATTAGAATCATTATCATCATCATAATATCCATCATCAACACCACCACCACCATCATCATCATCATCATCATCACCATCTTCATCACCATCATCATCACCATCTTCATCATCGTCATCATCGACATCATAATCAACCTCAACCTCATCCTCAACCTCATTATCGTCAATGTTATAATCATCATTGTCATCAATGTTATCATCATCATCATCATCATGTTCATCCTCATCATCCTCATCATGTTCATACTTGTTAGAATAATCACAATCATCATAATCATGTTCATCCTCATTAAAATAATCACAACCATCATCATATTCATCTTTATGATAATCAATCGTATCATAATCATCATCATCATCAATGGTACCATCATAATCATCGTCATATTCATCCTCACCATATTCCTCATTAGAAACATCATCATCATCGCCATCGCCATCATCAACACCATCATGATTGTCATCATCACCATCTTCATCATCTTCATCATCGTCATCATCATCATCATCACCTTTGTATATATACATGTACAACTTGGTTAGTCAAATATACAATGCACACTTATCTTTCTTTCTATGTGTTTTACTATTTATGTATCCATTGTCTATGTTCTAACATCAATAGTTAAATTGTCATATTTGGTGGGAAGTGAAAAATGCACAAAATCAAATTTTTATGAAAGTACAAGCCTCATTACACTACTTTTCACTAATTGAGTTTCATTGGTCATCTTACATATTTGTTACATTATCTTCCAATGCAATCACTAATATTGACCTAATTCATCACAATCTGAGAAATTTTATTATGTGAAATGGCCAATTAACATGTAGGACACCTAATACTGTGACACCTAGTGAACTTTTTGACTCTTCTGTAAATGTAATTTTGAACTAGCCAAGGATGCAAGCCATTGTCAATAAGCTTAGATAATGATGTACATATTCTTACATGGGATATATCTGATTCGATCCAATGTACATAACTTCAAAATCAAGAGACAAGTAGTGTAACAAGTGTGAGAAAGCAAAATTACGAGGCAAACAAAAATTTGATAGTGCAATTGAATCATATTTTCTTTATGATCATTATTCCCCAATGAAAATCATGTTTTAAAACTTTTCCTTCTTTAGTATCCTTCGATTATATTTACATAGTCAAAAATTATTTCTCTATTATCCTTTCAATATATTGTACACCACAAATTCTATTATTCTTTTAATATATTTCAACACTAAATGAAGATTTTTCCTTGAAAGAAGGCTAACATGATAAAGAAATTGCAATAGAATCAATGATTAAAACTCTTCTTTATTTTTCTTTATATCTTTCCTAGTCAAATGATTATTCCTGTTGAGAATCGTGGCTTAGATCTCTTCATTATTTATTAGCCTTCCAATATATTTGGACACTATAGAATATCTTCTTTATCATCCTTTCAATATATTTGGAAACTACAAATTTATATATCACTTGAAATAGAGTTTTTGTGCATATTTTTTCTATTAAATATAATCATGAGGAAACGTATTAGATATTTTTGTTTAAGGTGTTGTCAATACAAAGCTCAAGGCCATTACAACAATTTACTCATTAAAAACTTAATATATTCATTGAACTTAAGTATGAAGGATACCAATATTTCTTCCCAACCACTTGAACAAGAACCCATTAACAAAAACCTTCATAAAAATATATAAAAGATTACATATTTACATAAAATATAAAATATGTGAATCAGTAATTAAATGGCACCAAATAAATAGAACATAAGCCAATAAGCCACGTAAGAAGTTATTTACAAATTATATTGAAATAGCCCTTTCACAGGTACATATAAAGAGACACACCTTTACAAAAACATATAAACTATGTGAATAAATAAATATAAATTATACAAAGAATATTTAAGAATTCAAATGGCTCTATATAAATCGATAAACACTTTCTTTTGTTTTCGTTTGACTCCATGACTTAGGGCATGCACTAGTTTCATGCATCCCTCCATAAATTGCTAGTTGTGATAAGTTGTGCCCTAATTTACAAGGTAACAACACATTATTGTATGTCATAAACTAAATTACAAAAAATAGGAGACAATGGCTGGTTCCCATGTGTAGAGGAGGTAGAGGTGCTAACCAAAAGTGAGGCGATTTGGTAGAGAATCCTACTACTGAGAGGAATCAGCTCTTGTTCGTTCAACGAACCCCTTCCTTGACACAACCAGAAAGCTAGTTTGTGAGCATGACGAATCCTTTAAGCTGCACCATACACATCAATTTATTATTTGACTCAATTTTTGTAGTACGGGTTCTTCCTATAGGCCGCTTTTTATTGGGTGGGAATCGGGCTCCAATTCAATTTTGATCTCTCCTAGCTTTGGGGATTGCTATGCCCAAGGATGTCCACCCCCTTCATCTCCAAAAGCTATGGAGAGGGACATTGATAGATTGATATCGAGACCCATAATAAAAGGTGAAGGTCATTAAGGCATCTGGAAAAGAATAGGCTAAGGGAGCTTCAGGACCAAGTCGTTAAAAAGCAGTAGTAGATCCAGTATAAGTATATTTTTTTTCCCTGGGGGATGTCTTCGGTAAGTCAATTACTTTAAATTAATACATTAACTTGTTTTGTAGCATAAGATATAATTCTTTGTGTGTATGGGAGTTGTTCCTATCCGCCCTCCATAAATTGTAGTCAGGGTTTTATTGATAGATACAGAGGAACAATAAAAACTGAGAATTGTTCCACGTGAATCCATGCATAGGGATGAGTGTTTGAAATATCCTTGAGTCAACATAGGGTAATAGTGGAACCCATCGTTACCGACACAAAACCGATTATGAATGGATGGGCAACAATCCTCATGACAAAGGTGACATGCCTCCCAATGTGTACATGATCCCCTCTACTATGCAACTTTTGTTTTGTTTATGGTCATATTATGCAAATCCAGTAGACCCAAGACCTTGATAAAATTTTGTTTATCTATGATTAATTAAAGTTTAGGGAAATTTTGAACTCTAATTTAGGCTTTATGGTTTCCTATGATACAAGGGATGCTAGCTTGTAGCAATTGCTAATAAACAATTGATTTACAGGGGATTGTAAATGGAGGATGAGAAAATGGATTAGGATATCAATTAATTCCTTTTATCAAACCAAGAATGGTGTCTCTAAAAACACACTACACTTTCATGACTAGAAATTGTCAACCTTGTAACTCAAAGTTGACCAAGATCTTATCAGATTGATCTTTGAAGATCTTACTACTGACGGCCCAGTTTGTAGGTTGTTGGATCAAACTACAAGGAAATCAACAGAAGGAAAAAGTCCAACCAGAAAGGATTCGAATCAATCCCACATAGAGATGATCCTATCCCCAAGTTATTTGGAATGACTAATTCCTATGGATACAATGCCTCCACTGGCACAAGGGTTTGTCAGATCAACGAGATCTGCTTCCCAGGACAAGTGAGGAAATATTTAAAGTAGCTGTTTCCTAAACTAAATATTTAAGAAAACTTAGATAGGGTGAAAATTGGACTCAAGTTTAGACAATTGTAAAACATAATAGGAAAAAGGGATTTAGTTACTCAACGTACAGACATGAAAATTAAGATCAATTCCTTTAACCAACTTCCAAAAAATCTTACACAAAACATTACAAAGGTTTATCTAAAGGTTACAAATACACAATATATCCAAGAGGAAATACTAATTGACAAATCAGTACCAGAGATTGCTAACTAATCATCAGCTGTAAAATAGATCACATAGATCAAACAAAGACATTTGTTCAACATACATTCAACATGTCAATTGTGCAAGGAAAAATAATTACGTAAATCAACACATTAATAGATACAACCAATAATTAGCATGCCATAAATATGGAAGAATGAATAGAATTCATTAAATACATTCAATGAACAACCATGAAACATAGCATAAAATAGCTGCAATTTTATTAATTTGCAAAAAATTACAAAGTACAACAATCACAATCTTTCCTGATATGCAACTTGGCAGTATGTTCTTCAATATGCTCCTAGGATTAGTCTCCAAAAATCATTTCTTTACTTGGGAAACCTTTCCCTTTAAATAATATTACAAATTTTACTAAAGAAGGAAAATTCCCAAGATGTGGGATTACAAAATCAAACAGTTTCAAGATTTCCCAAGGGAGGAACACCACTTGGTATCTAAGTCCATCAAATGGTCAACATCCTGATACTTCACATGTTCTAGGAGCACTTCCCATATTAATATTTGGGATGCAATCTCCCTCTTCTTGACTTTCTTCCACTGTGAAAGGTACACCTGTATCTTGAGAATTGCAACATTAGGTATCTCAATCCACCTTGAGATTTCCTGCAAAATAAGTCGTTTGATCTCCTGCATATGTTCCTTGGCTATAGAAATATTCTGTTCCATCACCTCTAATTTGAAATTGGGGGAGGGTGCCTGGTCAATAAGATCTAACAAAGGAAAATCCAGAAAATCGAGCAAAATCTCAACAAATGACCATCTACATTTTCATGTTGCTTGTCCATCTTTGATGATGGATTCCACTGCATCCCAAATTCCTTCCTAGGTATCGATTGTAACTTCGGTTTTCTTGGCCCAAATTTTATCCATTTCTTGAAAATAATGTGGTCGGTCTCTAATGTGTTTTTTCCAATGAAATATGTCTTCAAACGCTTTGGCTGCTGCTATTATTCGAGTATGATGATCCTGCAGGATACCAACTTGTCATTCAAACAAATTAAATAATTATTTCATTTCATTGAACCCTATATACAAATTGGAAATGGACTAACAAAATTGATCATGAACTCTGCGGGCTAAGTGCTTAAATTCTTCAGCTGTTAATCTAGAAAAATATGAAGTGGATGAAGCTAGTTGTGATTCCTTAAGCTGTTGCTCAAGGGTATCAATTTGGTTAGATTGTTGTTGGTTGAGATACCTTGACTTCTCAAGCCGATGCTTGAGATAGTCATTGTCCTTCTCTAATTGTTTCAGTCTGTCTTCATGATCTTTTTTGAGGAGTTGGACTTCTTTTTCATGGTGTGCCTCAGCTGCTACCAAATCCTGTTTGGTTTTCTACAGTTCTTGTTCCTTATTTATTAGATATTTATTTAGTTGTTAGAATAAATCATAATTTGCGCTTGCAAAATCCCCTATGGTAGTTGCTGTGTTTAAGGCCCCTTGTTTAATGTCCGAGGATTCTGTCTTCCAGATAAGTTGATTTAGGTCAGGCACCTGTTTGACTGAGCCTTCACTTGTCCTCTTTGTTCCTTTATTCATTATTGCTTTATATTTTTTGTTCCAAAAGTATTTTCCAAAGGATACCACAACATCTTCTCCAAAATCAACCATCCGTTCAGAAGCTGAGAGGGTTTCTGGTTTGGGGGTGATCAAGGGATCAGATTGTGATTGGGAAACTAGGATTTCCACACTAATGGGTGAAACAATCATGGGGGAAGTGGGAAAAATAGATACAAGTGATGAAGAAGAAGGGAGGACAGGGGTATCGATTTGGGGAGAAAGAACTATAGAAATGGTGGGAAATTCTACTTGGGAAAATTGAATATGTGAATATGTAGGGGTAGTTTGGGATGTATGGGAGGTCAATGAAATAGGCAATGAATAAGGGGGTGTTGGATTGGGCACTTCTTCCAATACCGAGGGTTTTCTTGTGGTATCCTAAAGAATTGGTTTTAAATTCAACTCAAAAAAAGAAGATTGAGGGAATAAAGAATCAAAAATATTTTCGGACAAATGTGTACCAGGTATTGAAGATGTCATAGAGGTGAGAATATTTACAGGGCATGTGATAGGTCCATATTCTTCTTCTTGGTCACTATGAATTTCATGAACTTCAATTTCAGGCTGGGGTGGAATTTCTACTTGTTATACTGGAGGGATCTGCAGGGGCACTTGTACTTCTTGAAGAGTAAGTGGAGCTATTTGTGTTGGTTGTTCTTCTTTGGGAACTATGTGCTCTATTTGAGCAAGTGGTGCTTTTGGTTTCTATTCTTGTTGGAGAACAAGCTGAGTTATATGTTTCTTGGGATGAGGTTCAGCCTCTTCTATGCGTGTCTGGATCCGAGAACTAATATTTTCCAAACCCCTTTTGAATTATGCCCCTTTCTACAGAGTTTCCAACATTTGTGAGGGGTGAATCTTCATAAGGGTTTCCATGAAAAATTTACCCTTATATTTGGTTTGAGAAGCTGAGGCATAGGAATAAATTCACTGCTTCCTACCCTTTTGCTTCTTTCTCTATATTTTTCCTTTGAATTTTTTCTTCTGCATCCAACTTTAGTTTCCTGAAGTGGATGGTGGATTCCTTCAGGTCCTTCTGATTTTGAAGACATGAACCTTCACATATGGATCTGTTATCTTACCTAATGCTTCTTTAAAGTCCACATTTTCTCTATAAATGGAGTCATCAGGTAGGTATTCATGTTCATATTGAAACTTAGCTCGTTCATGAGCAACGAGACTAGCCATATAAGCCTTAAGATCATGCATTATTTTGGGGGTTTCTCCCAGGTTCATAGGTGAAATATATTTACCCAACATAGTTGCATGGGTATAATTCTGCAACACAAGAGAATCTAAAGTCATTGGAAACTTAGGCCAACCCTTCCTTTTGTGCTTTTCCAATTTGGGGAAAGTGCCATCAATGACCGTCTGAAAGGCGATTTCTTGAAATACCATGTGGCATGGAACTATTCTTGGAAACAAATGTACTATATTTCTTCCCCAAATTTTTATGTAAGAGAAATATTCTCCAATATACTGATCTCTTTCCAACACAATCAATGCTCTGGCTCTCTCAAAAAATGCCTGAGTTTCATCCTTGAATATTTTGTGATAGATAGACCCTAGGAAAAGGTCGCAAATCTCGTACAACCGAGGGAAATTTTTTTCCTCCCACATATCATAACAATAAATATGCACCGGCGGGGAGTGCTTTTTCCAATTCCAACCTATTGCGAGAAATACAAAAGTTACGCAGAAAACGTCCATTACATACCCTGACATGAAAAATGATGGTTTTCTATTTTTTGCGGTCTTCTGATACTTTTCGATTTCCTCCTTGAGATTCACAAATAGAATCTGTGCCCAATTGAAGGACTCACCTGTAAGTAGAATGTGGTGGGCTATCGAAACCCATTCGACTTTAAACAATGAACAATTTTCTAACCCATATAGACGACAGAACATGGTTGCAAGCAACGAATATGGTTCCCTAAACCAAGAAATAGGGTAAGAATTACCTGGTTGAGAAGTAAACAAAGCTATATTCTCCATCTAGGATTTCACTACCTCTTCATAATTGTAGCGAGAAATGGATTAATCTAGAAACTTATGGCTTAGGAGCTGCTTAGGAGGTCCAAGTGCATAATCCTTGGAAAAAGTGTCGGGGTTGAAGGCAACCATAAAGGTACCAATATGGTCACTAAGAATCCGATTGTTAGGGTTAGCATGATCTAATGCCCACTTAACTAGGTCTGTGTATGGCATACAAGAAGGTATTGAAGAAATGAGATGAAGTTGTGAACTCTGAATCTTAACATAAGCGGGATGGTCATGGGGGACTATTGAGAAATCGTCATTGTTGAAAATAGAGTAAATTCTTGACTAGTTTAGGTGCAGGATTTTAGAGATGCGCCCATTGGTATCCATGAAAATTCCAGCATTGGGGTGTTTTCTTTTTTGCTTCTGTTGAGCAGTTTTTGACCTTGTGCTTCTAAGTGTAGCAGACACCATTTCTGTTCGAAATTTGGAAAACATGGTCAAAGGTTTAATACAGTCCAAAAATAACAGAATAAACGGTCGTGAAGGGCAAAAATTACCAGTAGGAATATTTGAAAACTAGGGAATAGTGAGCTCGAGCGAGAAAAATGCGCATTAAAAATATCCAAGTGCAGTAAAAACACAAAGAAAAATGATAAAAACTTCATAAATTTGAACAAACTAAATAGCCCAAACTTCAACGGTAAAACATATATAAGCCATAGATCTCGCATAAATAGATGGCTGAAATGAAAGCGTGAAACTCAAAATGCGGGAGTAAAAGTTCAGAATTTTGGTGTTTTCGACATCCGCATTTCGCCTTCGGAAAACGAAAGTTGAAAAGAAATTTATTAAATTTCCACGTTTTGCATTCCACACAGGCGAAAAGCGGAAAGCAGAAAATAAGAAAACAAAAAAATTGTGAAAAATGACTTTTCGACTTCCGCAACCCACTTTAAACAGAAAGTGGAAGTCAAAAATAAACATAAACATTTTATTGCGAATAAAATATTTCTGATTTCCACATTCCGCATAGTGGAAAGCTGAAGTTGGAAAATAAATTTTTTATTGAACAAAAAATGATTCTTCCGCGATTCAACTTAGCGGAGAGCAGAAGTCGGAAAGAGGATTTCCCGAAATCTCCCCCAAAAAAGGATTTCTGCGATCTGCCTTAGTGGAAAGCAGAAACATAAGAAAATAATTTATAAAGGAAAACAAGGTGCTTCTGAAATCCACAAAACCCAAAAAAACAAGGCTAACGGGGAAATTTTATTAAGTCCAAACATGATACTTACAGTTTAAGGAATCCCATAAGAATATCATGGCTTTAGAAGCCAATTAAAAAATTTGATGGGGGCTCCCAATTTGATGGCTCAAAATGGGATTTGTTGCAGCCAGCAACAAATGGTGACTCATTGGGGAGAAGCAGTTATCTCTGTACAATTTTTATAGAAAATTTCAAGGAAGATATGTCAGTGTGAAAAGGTGTTGAGTCCATAATCAAACAATAAACCCTATAAGAATACAACGAGATCTAGTAGAGAAAAATATATAATTGACATCTTACAAATCCATAACCACTGATAATGATACTCAATAAATGAAAAAGCTTTAAAATCACTGAGGTACTCCTGAAAATAAGATGACAGTGATGAGGGAAGTTGTAGATAAGCTTCTAGTAAAAAACCTTGAACCTATATCATGATATTCAAACCGCGAATCACCTTGAAAATGGGTTTCGTTAACATATACAACCATTATTCTCTTTTTTTTGTGATGACAACTTAGTTGTAACAAGACCAATGCCCCATTAAGGAGCAATGCCACACACAGGTCTTACCTGGAAACTGAACAAGCTAGCTCTATTAGGAGACTCCTTGTCTTTTGGATTTTACACCAAAATCAATTACCGTGGTCTGCTAACCACCTATTAGTAATTTCAATCCAGATAAGGTCCATGAACATGTTCAGGATGGATTGTGATAATACTCGATGTCCTTGAATACAACAAGTTGTATCTTAAATCATGAGAATAAGCATTTACAAATGCAAATAGCAATCCATTACCTTGGCTTGGGAACCAGCTGATGGTAATGTAATTCACCGAACACGTCTATGAACATAATAGGACGGCTTGTGACAAGACCCCCTATCTTGCAGCTTACACTTATTGGAGTATTTTTATTGATTATAAGGTGATCAAGGTGAGACCAGAAGAGAACATAGGTTAAATAAGCTATTATAGACGTGCTATCAACAATCACTGAAACATCTGGCAATAATATAATAGTACTCCTAACAACTCAATCATCATTATGAGGACAGATAAAGATAACGATAATTGGAAATGAAGATTCAATGTAGAAAGGTCAACATATATTCTGGGTTGCCTTCTCACGAAGATACTAATATGGGTATAAACCAAGTAGAAATTTCTGACATATCCAAATTAAAATTCCTTAATCAGAAGGTTCCAAGGATAGACTACTTTACCACATGCCATCAGCTAATGTAAGCAAGCAATGTTTTGTAAAGAAAATAAATAAGAAAGCAATCAAACCAAACCAAAATAAAAGAAAATTGATAAAACCACACCTTATGTATAGGTAAGTGAAACTTACCTAAAGAAAAATACTTCTTGCGGAGCTGGACATTCGTCAGATGGGCCTTAGAAAGACCCTCCAACATTTTAAGTGGACAGTACTGGGGTTGATATTTTATGTAAAAATGAACGGTCCCAACCACAGACCCTAAAACTTTGTATAGTCTCGTTTGTACTTGTAGGGTTTGTCCCACTTAAGTACCGGATCCTAAATCCGAAACTCGTGACTGGTGGAAGACTTATCATCAAACTATCTCTTCACTAATTGTTGGTGATGATACAACTTGTTCCTATATTTTTCCCTCTCCTCTTCTAACTTAAGAAGAGTGTCTATTTGGTATTTGAGAGGGGAGGAATCATCATATTGTGAACAAGATTGATAAATATGTAATGATGGGAGAAGAAGGTTTGATGGTAAGATAGACTCTTTACCGTAAACCAAGCAGTAGGGAGAATTTCCAATGGAAACATTAGGATTAATCCTATATGCCCATAAAGCATTAAAAAGCTGTGTGCCAATCTCTGTGGTTTTCAACCCGGTCTTCTTCAAGATATTGATCCAAGTATTATTTGAGGATTCTGCCAAGCCATTACCCTGTGGTTAATAATTAGCATAATACCATACTTTTATCCCATTTTCAAGGGCATACTGAAAGATCAATTGAATTAAAGTAGGAGGCATTGTCAAAGACCAAAGATTCAGGTACTCCAAATCGGGTAAGGATGTTACTCTCAAAAAAGGATATGACTGAGTTGGTGTTAGAAACCTTTAGAGGGATTTCTTCTACCCAATGAGTGAAATTATCTGTTGCAGTCATGATATACTTATGTTGAAAAATAGAAGGATGAGAAATTGGACCAACAAAATCTAGTCCCTATTGTTGAAATGGATACTGGATAGTGACAGGTTGAAGGGGAAAGGTTGGATTCTTGAGTTTCCCAGCACATATTTGGAAAGGCTCACATTTTCTGATAAATTTATAGGTTTATTTAAACAATCTGGGCCAATAATACCCTGCTCTTAATACCTTGTGGGATGTATTTTCTCTTGCGAAATGTCCACCCACAGACCCTGAGAAAGACACCATCATAATTCTTGCGAAACAACACATTATAAATAAACTTATAAGGTGTTGCTTTAAGACTCAAATTCCTATGCTTTTTGAAGTCAAGGGTCGGAGGGGCATACCTATGAGTGAGATAAAATATAATTTTGTCATACCATTCGGATGACGAAGCAAAAATAACATCAATAGTGTTGGATGACATATTTTCCTCATGAATACATTGTCGTTCTTGCTCTGGAACATTTGATTGGGATGCCAATAAATAAAAAACCTGCCCTTTTACCATTTGGAAGGTTTTATATCCAATTCGTACTCCTGGAGCGCAGTCATCCAGTGAGCTCTTTTCTCTCCCAACTCTTTTTGGGTCAACACTTTTCTTATAGATGCGTATGGGACTATAACCTTTGCCTTTGACTTCAATAGATAGGACCTAAAATGTTTCACATACTTGTAAACAATATAAGCTTGTTTGTCTACCTATGTATAATTTAATTCAACTCCTTTGAATGTCGAGCTCATGAAAGACACCGGGATCTCCGCATCTTCTTCATTTTATGCATAAGCATGGCGACATAAGAAAAATCAATAGCAAAGTGTATAAAATGAAATATTTCAAAAAATCAGGAGGCATTAATGTAGGAGCCTCCATTATAGATTTCTTAATATTTTTGAACGTATCTTTCTGGACATCAGACCACTTAAATACAACATCTTTCTTAACCATGTCCTGAAGAGGTCTGACAATCTGTGCAAAATTGGTAGCAAATATCCTAACAAAATTAATCTTTCCAAGGAAAGATTGCATAGCCTTCTTTGAACTAGGGAGACCAATTTTTGCAATTGCTTCAAACCTTTCTAGGTCAATTATTATTCTGTACTTAGAAACAATAAATCCTAGAAGTTTACCATATGTGACTGCAAAGACTGCTTTCTTTGGATTCAAAGATATACAAAAATTCCTGCATATTTCAAACACTTGCCTCAACGCAAATAAATGATCATGCCGTTTTTTTGGAAAATATAGTAATGTCCTCTAAATAAACAACAACAGAGTTCTGTAACAAACCTCTGGAAGCTATGTCCATAGCTCTCTGAAAAAGTAGCACCGATGTTAATTTTCCCAAAAGGCATCCTTCTGTAGGAAAAGGTGCCCCAAGGTGTTCTAAAGGAAGTCTTCAACTGGTTGGATTTTGTAACCAGAACCTGATTGTATCCTAAAAATCCATCAAGAAGAGAAAACATCTCCGCACCCAAAACTATTTGCAGGATTTGTTCCATTGATGCAATAGGGTAGTTATCTTTCTCGGATGCTCTTTTTAGATTTCTAAAATCCACACACAATATGACTTCTCCACTTTTCTTGCGAACATGAACTAAATTTGGAAATCCACTGCGTGTGTCTGACTGGGAATATAATTCTGGATTTCAAAAGTTTCTCAATTTCTTTCTTTATAGATGATTTGATACTTGGATGCGTCTTTCTTAGCTTTTGTTGATAAGGTCTTGCATCAGGCTATAGGGGTATACTGTGTTGCATAATGGAAGAGTCAAAGGTTTTAAGGCCCTCATAGGTCCATGAAAAAACATCATTGTATCCTTTGCATAACTTCACTAAAGCCCTCTCCTCTTCAGGAGAACAAGCAAGGCCTATATTGATGAGATGAAAGTTTTTCTCAGTACCTAGATTAACAGTCTTATGATTTAGAGTGGAACTCCGTGTTTTGCAATTTGGATTAACTTTGAACTTATCTTGCAAATCGTAGATTCTCTCTAGGTTAAGGATTGACTTAGGAATCAAATTAGAAGGAAATATATTATCAACTTTTCATGTTCAACTTCATCTATTGAAAAATATTTGAAAGTATCATGGGCTGTGAGGAAGTCTAATATCTGGACATCAGCATAAAATATTTTCCAACTAGTAACGTTATTGGGTATGGAAGGCCTATACATAAGTTTAATGAAAAAAGTATCAGAAGCAAGGCCTTTAGGTGGGATGATCCTAGATGTAGTATTGGCTAACATGTCTGCATCAAAATTTTGGAATCTCGGGATAGATTTGATGTTAAAGGCTTTGAATGAGCTCGTCATGTCCCTTACTAATTTCTGATAATTCAAAAGATGTGGGTATAGCAAATGGATCTGATTTCTGACCTATTTAACTATAATTTATGAGTCTCCATACCCTGAATAATGTCCCCTCCCAATTCAATTGCTTTCTTAAGACCTTGCACCAAAGCTTCATATTCCACAATGTTATTTGTGCACTCAAATTCTAGTCTACAGGAAATCGTCCATTTGGAACCTTTGGGATCAATACACACACAACCTATACCTACACCATATTTGGACTTAGATATATTAAAAAGAGCGTCCATGATGAAAAATCTAATCTAAAATTGGTATTAAGATGATATACATTATGTATAATTTCACTAGCAAATGTAATAACTTTACAATTATTGATTTCCGACAATTTTTCAATATTCTGATTTGGAGAAGTGTTAGCAGGAAGGTCGCCAAAGTAATAATCAAGGGTGTAGTGTTCAACGACTATGTTCACAAAGACCACTGGTTCAGCTGGATCATTCAGATCCATGACTGTCTACTTCATAAGAGGCTCTCTATTGATCTTGACCTGATTAGGCCTCCCATTGTATGGCAGCCACAAATGGGACCAATCTAGTAGAAAAGTATCCTTTCTGTTTCTCAGACCAGTCTCTACTTAACCACATGCCATATGTTTCTGGAACATCAGCCACAATTATGTCTTTTTTTTGGTGTATCCTAGGATCAATAAACAATGTTAAAAGAACATTTTTAGCTCCCTAAGACTTTCACTCTAGATCTATCTAACTGCACTATCTGTGTAGTACAAGACACCCACATTGCATTTAAATTTCTACACACAGATACAGGCATAACATTTGAGGATATTCCTGAATCGATCATATATGTGTGGACGTTTCTATTGAAAATATCAAAAGTCAGCAAGAAGGGTGGGACTCTCTTTGTACCCGACTTTTGGGATTCGAGATTTGTGCAAATATCTAAGTTATGATTCTGAGCTTCTCTATATTTATTCAACACCATATTTTTAGGAAAAATTTCTATAATGGATGGTATCTTGAGAAGTTCAAACAAAGAGATAATATCTTTGGCCCTCTTTAGATTGTCTACTAAATTATATTCGACTTCGAGGATTACCTTTTCTTTTATCAAGACTATTTTACGTGTTCCCTGAGCATATGTTGTTGGTGGAGTGTCTTTCCTGACAAGCCTTTACTTCTTGTGTTGTAGGAATGCTGCAGATAAAAAAAAAACTTTTGTATCTTCCTCTTGTTCTTCTTTTGCCATAGGAAACTCTGAAAAACAATTAATAGTATTTACATATGGATAATGTTCATCAGTAGGAGACATAGTTTATGCAGCTTCCTGTCTAGTATCATTATGCACAGTTTGAGGAGAGAAAGTCAAGGATTTAAATATATAATCGATTTCTCTAGGGGTGAGTGTTTCCTTGGGGTTTGGGGGAGGTTGGTTTGATGGAAGTTGGTAAGGTATTTTGAGTGGTGGCCTCACTTGACCTCTATTGTTACCTTGGTTATCACTACTAGCTCTTTTCAGATCTACCATATCGTTGGAAATATTTTGTAGCAATTTCTTCATGTTATCCATTTTGTAAGGGTCTTTGTTTAAAGTTGTGGGTTTAGGAACATGCTATTGCCTTCTTCTGAATGTCGAAGGTTGTTATGGTTCTTGATCAAAATTGTCTTTGAGACCATACATATCCTTTTCTAATATGACAACCTCCACAAAGGATGCTTACAGAGTTATCTTATGAGCATGTTTGACCCACATGGAAATAGTCGTAGGTAAACCCTTAATATAGTAAGGTATCAACAATTCTTCAACATGAAGGACTGTAGCAAGAATCCTGTTCTTAAGAAAGGAAACCCTTTGTTTGAAATCTTTAACTCATTCCTTTGAATTTATCCTAAGAGAAGACAACTCTATGACAAGGTCTTCTGGGGTACTATCATCTCCAAAATTTTGGAGGAATAGTGCCTCCAATTGTTGCCTAGAGTTGATAGAAGAAACTTCTAAAGAAAAGTACTAAGTTGATTCTTGTCCCTCAAAAGAGTAAGGAAATAATCTACATACCACATCCTCATGAATTAAATTCCTCAGTATGATAACCTGCATATAAATATTGACATGGTCTTTTGCAGGGATCCTGTCGTCTGGAATATTGAACCTAGGAAGCCATTTCTCAGGGTTCTTTGGAAATTTATGTAATTTTCCAGGGATGAGGACTACATCCAAATCAAGCCAAGTTATGTTAAGATCATCAAACATTGGTATTTCAGGTGGATCTTCTAAGGATTCTGAGGAAATCTCGTTGTTTGAGGATTCTTCTAATGAAGATGGGGATGAAGGAGGTGGTGTAGGTGGTGGTACCCCAACAAGATGGTTGTCAAGGGGTGAATCTTACGGGGGTTGTTCGGTATTTTCTAATGATGGACTAGCTTCAGCCTCAGGGGTATCCCTGTGGCGTGACATTTCTAATAGGTGAAGTAAGAGTCAAAAGAGAAGAAGTTAAAAGCGGAGAAGATAGAGCATTTCTGAGACTACGAACGGTCTCAGTTCCTGGTTCCATCTTAGCAGCAATATCATTAGCGTTTTTCTTCCACTGTTCAAAAGTAATAACTCCACTACCAGGTGGGATGAAGAGATTGTCAGTGGATCTTTCTGAAACCGGGGTGGTATGGACGGGTGAGTGACCTTCTGCAGGATGAGTTGCAGACGTAGAAGATTGAACATGGCTTCTAGTGATGATGGGTGATCTGGTAGGAGGCGGTTTATTAATGTGTTGTCGTGAAATATTTCAAAATTTCCCTCCTTTTAGCGCCATTTGTTGATGGCCCAATTTGTAGTTTGCTGGATAAAACTACAAGGCAATCAACATAAGGAAAAATTCCAACCAAAAAGGATTTGAATCAATCCCATGCACATACAATCCTATCCCCGAGTTGTTTGGGATGACTAATTCCTATGGATACAAGGCCTCCACTAGCACAAGGGTTTGTTAGATCGACGAGATCTTCTTCTGAGGACAAGTGAGGAAAGATTTAAAGTAACTATTTCCTAAATTAAATGTTTAAGAAAACTTAAACAGGGTGAAAAGTGGACTCAAGTTTGGACAATTGTAAAACATAATAGGAAAAAGGGATTTAATTACTCAACGTACATGCATGCAAATTAAGATCAATTCCTTTAACTAGCTTCAAAGAAATATTACACAAAACATTGCAAAGGTTTATCTAAAGGTTACAGATACACAATATATTCAAGAGGCAATACTAATTTAGAAATAAGTACCAAATATTACTAACTAATCATCAGCTGTAAAATAGATCATGTAGATCAAACAAAGACATTTGTTCAACATAAATTCAAAATGTCAATTGCGCAAGGAAAAATCAATACGTAAATCAAAACATTAATAGATACAATCGATAATTAGCATGCCATAAATATGGAAGAATGACTAGAATTCATTTAAGACATTCAATGAACAACCATGGAACATAGCATAAAATAACTGCAATTTTATTAATTTGCAAAAAATACAAAGGAAAAAAATCATAAGCTTTCGTGATATGCAAATTGAAAGTCTGTTCTTTAGTATGATCCTAGGATTAATCTCCAAAAATCATTTCTTTACTTGGGAAACCTTTCCCTTTAAATAATATCACAAATTTTACAAAAGAAGGAAAATTCCCAAGATGTGGGATTACAAAATCGAGCAGTTTCAAGATTTTCCAAGGGAAGAACGCCACTTGGAATCTAAGTCCATCAAATAGTCAACATCCTGATACTTTGCATGTTCTAGGTGCACTTCTGCTCTTAATGTTATAGCTAATTTCACCACTCCAGGTGAATCACACTTTGTATGGCTTACCCCTATCCCGCTGTAGACTCCTTAGACCCCATGGACCATTTTTTGTCTTTTAATGTTTCCTTGATCATCCCTAAAAACATGTGAAAAATGATACACGCGACTTTTAAACCTATAAGCGCATATATACGCTGTTTTGACCACTAAAACCATGTACATCGGGATGTGTACATAATCCAAATCCTTTTGGAGTTTTCCTTGACATGGATCTGACTCATTCGACTCCTAGCCTTCCCTATGCCTTGAGAACGCTCGGATTCGACCTTTCATTACCCTTTTGAAAAGCTATATAAGTAACCCCTTGGTACATTGAAGGCAAGAAGAGAGAATTGAGAGCAAAGAAACTATAGTCCATTGTTGCCGGAACTTATGCTTGAGTCTGCATCCCTTTGTCCCTTGGAGCACTAGTGTGTTCTTCCCAAGCTTGCCTTTTGCTTGTGAGATTGCTATCGAGAGATGGAGGATTGAGGCAGTGGAGGCCCAAGTGGGGGATTCAGTTTCTCCGGTTCCCAGACGTGCCGTCAGAGGTTGTATCCTGTAATATCTGATTTATATTAATAGAAATATCTTTTCCTGTCCAATAATGTGTGTTTGAATGAATATTTTATCCATGGGATTATGTCAAATGCCTGTACATTATTGATTATATATGCTAGAATAGATCTAACACCGGGATATATAGAATGCTTGTATTGTTTACTTGTTGTTGAGGAAGTGATCTATCAATTCAAGCTGAAGTTGGAAAGCTCAACGGGGATCTACTTCAACCGTCCGGAATAAGGTACGAGGTCTGATCCTTTAGTGTTAGACATTTAATTTCTATTGCATATTGGAAAGGATTGATTTCTGGAGTCAAGCTGTCTGTTGTGGTAGCCCAAGCCATAGGAATTTCTCTCCGTAACAGAATTGGCGACTCCGCTGGAGAGTTCCTAGTAGTTGTCCTTTGGGGGTTGTTTTATTGGCATTCAATGAATTTGAATTGCTCTTTCTTTCTTGTTTTTGTTCGGGTTTGGGGGCATGTATGCCTGGTAGTGTCTGATTGGTGTGAATTTTGTCTTAGCTTGTCTGTTTGCCTTGAGTTTATACACCTTTCTTCCTGTATGCGAGTTTTTAACTCACAGTCGCGTATATACGCGGGTTTCTCTGGGATTTCCGCGTGTACATGCGGGTTTACTGCGAATAGTCATGTATGCCCTTGCTTTTGCATTTTTGTGGGAGTTAATTGGTTGCTGGGTGAATTTTGATATTTGCTGAGTCTCCTTTGGCACTGCCTGAGTTTGTTTAGACCTCTGTTTCTGACCAGAAACCTTTTTTTTGGATAAATTCTTTTTAAGAAGGTTCTTTTCATGGCATTTTCGATTTTTTGTTTGAGATTAGTGCATTAGAGTTCTTTTACCTTAGTGCTTTGCTTGAGTGCTATTTGTGTGTGCTTTCAGAGTCTAGGGGTCGTAGAATCATTCTTTTTGCTTTTTGCATCTCATGTTATTTCAAAAAATCCAAAAACATTTGCTTATCATCATGCATTGCATTTTGCATTTTGCATTGTACTTGCACTAGATTTGCTTTGGAGTACTAGTTAGGACTTCATATAGGAAAAATTGCATTCATCATTTGAAGAAAATTGTGCATTTCACGTAGTAGCATACCCTGTTTCATGGACACAATACATTTTCATTGATTGTTAGGTGTGCATTTTACTTCATGTTGCGTCATAACACCATTAGTTGCACGGTCATATCTCTTTTTTGAGTAATAAAGCCAATTAAAATCAACGCTAAATTAAAATGAATTACACTCTTTTCTTTTCTAGGGTGCACCAACAAGCTTAGGTTTTAGGATCTTGGAATAGTTCATTGTAAGTAAATTCTCCAAGATCACTAAACAACAACATGTATGTGTCTGTCCAGGTGAGTGTGTGAAATCCTTGGTATAACCAGTGTTTCTCAGGATCCTCCTCTCAAAAGGGAGTTAAGCACGAGGCAGTGTGAGCAGTTATTGATTGGGATGACCCCTAGTCATAACTGAGTAGCACCGGAGATATTTCCAGGATTGTATTCGTATCTGGGGGCTCTTTCGAGAGTTTCGGGCTTTGCTACCCTGCCCATACGATCAATCCCGCCTGTGACTATCCGCTTGAGCATTGATTATATTGAGGTGACCTTAGTGGCCTTACCTAGGATATCAAGGGGGGTGCTTTGCATGGGTTATTCTGCGGGTGTCCCGCCCAGGTTGGGGTCAGACAGCATAGTCGCTTTACGCGTTGAAGTTGAGGGCCACAATAATTGGTTACGTACCTCTGCTTGTTGTGTATGGGAATCTCAAGCCTCTCCTAGGTGAGACATACCTGCTTCATTCGGGAGCTCATTTATCCAGCCCTGGTTTGCTTGCATTTGGCTTTAGATTTATTAGTGATTTATCTATGCATGATAGTTGGCCTAGGGTTTACGTAAATAGAGAGTCTTTTCTATTTTTTGAGTCATTGTGGATTCGGGTGTGGCTCCTCGCCGTTCTCGTCGTTTAGTAGGACTTTTGCCTTCTACTTCTCCTCCTCCTTTGGGAGAGAGATCTAGGCAGTCCAGGCGGACTATTTTGCACATTGATTCACACACGATGGGAGACCATTTAGAAGGTATTCCTGAACCACCTTCTCCCATTCGTGTAGACGATGGGGAGTTTACTCCTACTTACGATCCTTCACCCGACTTGGTTGAGTTAGGTCCTGTGATTTCTGAGATAGGAACCATGCACGATAGACCTACTCACTCTAGGGTTGATTCCCCATTGACGCGTTACCGGTATGGAATGCCGAAGGACGCCGAGACTCATTTTGAACCCGCCAGCACTAGCTATTGTAGTTATGCTATGTATGGTTTCCCTACACAAGATTTGGCATTTCATGTTGAATTCGAATTCAAGCCTAACACTATGTCTGGGGGCACTCTCATTCCTTACCATGCGGAGAGGTTTGGGAGCACTAGTCACATTGCACCTTCCATCCCAATGGTGGAAGTTACATCACATATCCCACCTAGGTCTAGGGTTTACGATCCGATTAGGATGCCAGATCCAAGATGAGTGACGATAGGCGGTAGCACGTACATTATTACTCAGATTCCTTCATCCTCGGTCCCTAGTTCTTCAAATGTACATCTTCCACCTTATTCGCGTGGTCCTTCGAGCCAGCACATGGCTACGAGTCAGGTTCGCCCATTGCTTCGGGAGGATATGTTCATACTTCTAGAGGTCATGTTACTACTTCCGGGGCGTATATCCCTATTTTCGGTATGTATATCCCTACTTTTGAAGCGTATCTTCCTACCTACGGAGTGTCTCATGGGGCATCGCATGCGATGACTTATGGACCCTATTATGGGACGCAGTATGGACATGGTTCTTCACCTTATGGGGGTGGGTATCAACAACCTTCTTACTCTCCTAATTACGGCTTTGTAGCTCCTACTAGTCAAGGTCCACCACACTATGGTGCTTCCATGCCACCCTATACGGGTCATATGGGAGGAGGGCACTATGGCCAAGGCCATGGTGGTAATCAGCCCTATATGAATCAGGGAGCGGTCCGTCAACCTCATCATCCTAGGCTCCCTTTCCTCACGACGCTCAATCTTCCTGACTTGTCAATATTGACGAACGATCCTTTGGCTCATGATCCGACTTGGCCGACTGTTCCTACCAAGCTTCCTTCGGACATACCTAAGTTTGAGGGCAAACCGGGAGAGGATCTGAGCGAACACGTTACTATGTTTCACCTATGGTGCTCTTCGAATTCCTTACATCAAGACTCAGTCTGTTTGAGACTATTTCAACGCACCCTTGCAGGGCCTGCCGCGAAGTGGTATATAGAGTTACCTAGGGGAGTTTTTGCTTTGTTCGACAACCTTTCAATGAATTTTCTTAATCACTTCTAGCTACTAGTGTGTTATGACGTTGGTACTAAACTCTTGTCAACATTTCGGCAAGATAAAGCCACACATATCTCTAATCATATTAAAGAGTGGTGTAGACGGAAGAGGTTAATTAAATCCTTTATACCATTGGAGTTCCTCCTCGGGTGGTTCCTTAAGTCATTATTGCCATATATAGCGAAGGATATTTCCACATCCGGAGTGTAGAATGAGGAACAAGTGATTTTTAGGGCACAGGAACTGGACTTGATTTATGCTCAGTCTGGTTTTTTGTATGAGATTATTCCCAATGCTCCTCATTCTAGTTTCGACCCCAAAGTCAAACCTGGACCACATGCCGATGGCATTGTGGGTTGTGCAAGTGCGAAACCTGCAGATTCGGTTGCAAAACAAGTTATTCAATTTTCAATAAACCAATCTGCTTCGGGACAAGCTACGAATTCGTCTCTACCTGCCCAAACGACGAGTGTACTTTCTGTGCAATCGTCGGACCAGAAGGGTAACCAACAGCTCAGACGGAATAGAAAAAAGGGTAAAAATAATCGAAAGGGTAGGAATAACAATGAGAATGCTAACAGTAATGACAAGAATGACCGAAATGCTGGGGGGGACAAGCAAGATAAACGTAAGGTTAAGTTCCCTTGCAAGTTATGTAAGGATGATCACCTCACTTACTTGTGCCCTTGTATTGAGGAAGCTTCGAGATTCTTGGAATAGGGCCCAGCTGTGCTAACTAACCCTTTACCGCATAATCAAAATATGAACTTGAAGTCCCATGACCAATCTGGTGATGATCATGATCCACCGGAAGGTAGTGGTCGTGGGTGCATTAACATGGTCCGTGCTGTGAAAGTTGTGACCCGTGCGAAAGATTATGGTTCGTCACAACCCAGCCCAGGCAAAGAGCCTGATCCACCGGGGTCCCCTTTGCGTATTGAGAAACCTATGGATAAACCTGAGACTGCACCTCACATTCCTAAGGGATTCCTTAAGCGTTCAGGGCATAATCCAAATTCCCATGCTGTTCAGAACTCTTTAGTTGTCGAGGATTTGGGCCACACTCCTTGTGCGATGTCTACATTGGAAGTGCTTGAGAGTTGTCCATCACAAAGGAAGGCATTTCTTTCTACCCTTGGTGTGAATGATGATGATTCTTCCTCTGTGATCAAATTTGAAACCGCAGGACTTCAGCCTCGCTTGCCCTACTATGTGTCTCTTTTGATTCATGTAGAATGTCTTAATATGATCATCAAGTGCACTGTGATTGATGAGGGCGCTGCTGCTTCTGTGATGTCTTTATCCTGTTGGAAGGGTCCGGGTTCTCCTGAGCTGTCTAAATCAGTGACTATGTTAACTACGTTCTATGGGAGATCTTTTAGACTGCATGGCAACCTTCCTTCCCTTAAATTACGTTTGGGAGGGAAGACCATGGTGATAGAGGTCGAGGTGGTTGATGCGCCCCTTGACTACAATCTCTTGCTGGGTAGGAATTGGATGTACAGTATGCAAGCCATTGCTTCTTCCTTGTTCCACGTTGTATGCTTTCCACATAACGGGAAGATCATAACGATTGATGAGACGACATTCAAGAATCCATCTGTTACCGCATCTTCAGGAGCTTCGATCCCGATCGTTGAGCACTCTCAACCGGGAACTGGGAGTGTGGGTGTAGGCATGTATCCATCCCTCATGGGAAGCTTTAGTTTTCCTGCACTGATCCTGATGATAGGATCTAGTTCCGATGAGGCTTTGACATCTACGACATCAGTGTCTTTTCACACGAGTCATATGGAAGATCCTTGGATTTTTCCTACACCGAGTACTTTGAGTGAGCCCGTCATGACGGACGTACCGTTGCCTGCAGCTATGATAGCTTATCAAGCTAATCTCAAGTGTGTTGCAGAGCCTAGTCCTTCTTGTTTGCGGATAGAGGAGGAGGACCCTTATGTGCTACCGGCATGGGTAGTACAGTCTTCTCATGCACATGACTACCTTGATATGGTTTTCCCTTCAGATGAAGCGATTATTGAGGCTATGTCGGGAATTGAGCCACCATGGGAGGAACTCCATCATAGATCCTACTTCCTTCCAGAGCTTGAACACTTGGAGCATGAGGATTTTAGGGCGGTTCTTAGTCAGAGAGTTGGTATTCCTATGGTTGCATTAAGCTCTCCTGGTCCGATGGATGATGGAAACATGGAAAACATATCTACAACGATTCCTATCAACATCTCTCACAATCCTGGCACGATAGAGAATGTCTATATTGGGGCGGAATGTTCCCATGCTGAGATTCTTGAATACACCGAGCTATTTAAGGAATTTCGTGATATTTTTGCTTGGTCTTATGACAAGATGCCAGGTATTGACCCTCGTATTGTCGAGCACGAGATTAAGACTTACCCCAATGCTAAGCCTGTTCGACAACGTTTACATGCGGTGAATCCTAGGAAAGCACCCGTGATTAAGGCAGAGATAGAGAAGCTGTTGAAAGATGGTTTCATCTATCTTGTTCCCTTGACGGAGTGGGTTTCAAACCCTGTTCCTGTGGATAAGAAGCAGGGGGCGATTCGCATATGTACTGATTTCCACGATTTGAATCGTGCCTATCCTAAGGAAAATTTCCCCACACCATTTATTGATCAGATTTTGGATGAGTGTGTGGGTAGCAAGGTGTTCTCCTTCATGGATAGGTTAAACCTGAGGACCAACATAAGACTGCATTTATTTTTCCTTGGGGAACGTTTGCATATCGAAAAATTCCTTTCGGGCTTAAAAACGCCGGAGCTACATTTCAACGGGCAATGACCTTGATCTTCCACGATCTCAAGTCAATTATCGAGGTATTTTTGGATGACCTTGCTGCTCATTCTCGCATGAGAATGCATCATCCCTATCACTTGAGATTGGTATTCAAAATATGCCGCCACTATTCGGTTAGATTAAATCCTCACAAGTGCATCTTTTGTGTGAAGTCAGGGCGTTTGTTAGGATTCATCGTTTCTAAAGAGGGTATAAGAGTTGACCCTTTGAAGGTTGAGGCAATACTTCAGTTGTCTCCCCTGAAGAATATTTTTCATATTCAGTGTTTGCAAGGCATGGAAAACTTCTTACGAAGATTTGTTGTCAACTTTTCCAATTTGACTAGAGGCTTCATGCGTCTCTTGAAGAAGGACACCCCCTTTTATTGGGATGAGCGAGCCCAGGAGTCCTTCGATGCACTCAAGCGAGCCCTAGCATCGGCCCCGGTGATTAGTCCCCCATATTATAGCCGTGATTTTCTATTATATGTGGCCGCGTCATTAGAGACAATTGGTATGGTTCTGGTTCAAGAGGATGAGGAGCTCCAAGAGCATGTCATATCTTATTTGAGCTAGAACCTTATTGACGCAGAGATTCGTTATTCTCATGTCGAGAAGCTTGCTTTAGCTACCGTACATGCGGTTCAGTGGTTGAGACATTATATTCTCCTTCGCCAGACCTTGGTTGTAGCCCATGTCAATCCGTTTCAATTCGTCCTCACCCGAAAGATGATTGGGGGAAAATATAATAAATGGATTGTCATTTTGCAAGAATTTGATCTTGAGTTTGTTTCAGCAAAATCGAAGAAGTCTTTAATTTTTGTAGAGCTTATATTGGATTTCTCGAGCGAGGCCAAGGAGTTGGTTTGTGAAGATACATTTGTCGATGAACACATCTTCTTAATCTCAACGTTAGACCCATGGTATGGGGATATCATAATATATTTACAAACACTGAAGACCCCTACTCACCTCTCACGAGATGAACGACGATGATTACGTCACGTCTCTAAGAACTACCTCATAGTGGACATCACTTTGTACCACCGTGGGGTAGATTCCATTTTACGACGTTGTTTAAATCATGAAGAGGCTGAGGTAGTGCTGAATGATTTCCATGGAGGGGCGTGTGGTGGTCATTTATCTAGGATTTCTACAGCTCAAAATATTTTAAGAGTGGGTTATTTCTGGCCATCGATCTTTAAGGATTGTGTTGATGCGGTCAAGAGGTGCCACCCTTGCCAGGTGTTCACACGTAATATGCACTCAAAACCTACCCTGTTACATCCCATTATCACCACCGGTCCCTTCACTAAATGGGGGCTCGATTTTATGGATTGCAACCCAACTTCAGTTGGGGGGCACCATCATATTATAGTGGCTGTTGATTACTTCACGAAATGGGCTGAGGCTATGCCTATAGTAAAATTCGATGGTGAGACAGCCGCTCCCTTTGTGTTCAACCAAATTATTACTCGGTTTGGGATTTCGAAAGAGCTTGTCACTGACCATGGCTCGCACTTTCAGAACTATATGATGGAAGAGTTGGCATCCAAGTTAGGGTATAATCAAGAGCATTCCTCTTCTTACTACCCTCAAGCGAATGGACAGGTAGAGGTAGTGAATAAATCACTCAAATCCATTCTCCAACGAACCATTGCGCAAAGAAAGAACAATTGGCACATCATGTTATATCCTGCTTTGTGGGCATATCGAACCACTGTTAAGACTGCCACTGGTTTTTCTCCATATCAACTTGTACATGGAGTGGAGTCGATATTGCCAGTTGAATGCGAAATTCCTTCATTGAAGCTAGCTGTAGAAATCTTACCGGACACTTCCCCATTGGAGGAGCATTTGGTTCACCTTTAGCAACTTGATGAGCAGTGTCGGGATACCTTGGTGGCTCTAGAAGTCAATAAACGTCGCGTAAATGTCTAGTACGATAAGTCTGTCCATCCAAGGAGGTTTAGTGAAGGAGACTTGGTCCTTTTGTGGGACAAACCGAAAGAACCCTTGGGGGCAGGGAAATTTAATCCTATGTGGCATGGTCCTTACATGGTCAAGCGTGTGTTAGATAAGGGTGCATATGAGTTAGTGGATTACAAAGGAATGACCTTGGTGGAGCCTAGAAATGGGTTCTATCTCAAGAAATACTATGCATGATCTTCAGCCAAGGCTGCTTATTGTATATTATTGTACAACTTTGCATAGTTAGGTCTTTTTCTTATCATGATCGGGTTTGTGATTAGTTTCCGTTTCTTTTGGCAGATGTCAATAGAATCTTCCACCTACATAGGATTTATGGATGGTGCAAGCCGTCACACTCAACACTCAGCCTCTGCTGCTTGGGTGATTTATACTCCTATGGATCAGGTACTGTCTTCAGGAGGCATATGTCTACGACCATCTTCCAACAATGTTGCTGAATACAGCGCCGTTATCGAGCTTCTATGGGATGCCATTTTACATGGCGTTCTGTCTCTTGAGGTACGTCTTGATTCGAAGTTAGTAGTGTCACAGCTCAATGTCTTGTACCATGTTAGAGATCCAATGTTATTGAGAATATTCTTACATGTGAGATTGTTAGAATGACAATTTGACAATATAACATATATACATATTCCAAGAAATAATAATCAAGTTGCTGACTCATATGCTAACTACATGTTAGATTGGCATTTGTTTCTTTCACAATAAATTAATCACAAACACAATTTTTACACATGTAAATAAATAAATCGATCACCATAAATTTTTTTATATATACATCCAAAATGTGATAATACATAGTGTCATGATACAAAATTGGGGCTTTCGAGCCACCATCATATAATACACTGTAGTACAAAATGTATACACTCCCAGGTGTCTAATCCTATGGAGGAGGAGGAGGGTTGTGATCATGGAAGGTCACTATGGCTCTAGCTAGCCGTCGAAATAAACGCACCCATGCGCGTGGTACACCCACCACCTGTCGCTGCATAGCCTCAGGCAAGTCCTCGACTTGCGCCATGGGAAATCTATGTGTCAGTCTCACAAAGTTGGTATGAATGCTCTGGAGCGTCCGCTCCGCATCCACACTCATGATATCATCTCCTCTTCCCCTCCATCTATGACGAGGGAAGCCCTCGAGCCGCCGTGGTCCCACATCTGCACACAAATGGTAGATGTCACTGTGTATTATCACCCAAAAATATATCTTTTTGATTCCATATAATCAAGAAAATACAAAAAAAATAATCAAAATTTAAAAAAATAGGGTCAAGATTCGTTACCTATATCGCCATATGCCGATCCTGGTGGTAACGGCATGTCCGACTCCCCCCTAAAATCTATCCTTGCGTAGGGGTAGTCATCGATGGCAACTATCTGTCCTCGCCACCATGGAAATAAGTCAAATGGATATGGGTTGGACACCCTACCACCCCCCAGTCTGTGCATAGCATCTTCCCAACGCCGTTGGGCCGGATCTCGAACCCCGTGAAGAGGAACATCTGCTCCGGGGCTCAATCCTAGAACACGCTCGAAGAAAGACGTGCTCAAAATACTACTGAACCCAAAGTTTCGCACTCTGCCTACCTTACAATCACTGAGCTGATGTTTCATGTTGCTCAGTAGTGTAGTGCTCCAGTCATAGATCGTGGGTCTCATGCACTCCACTGCATAGAACATCAGAGGCCGCGAGGCCTGGTGGAGTGATTCCAAGCCCGATATCCTACCCAACGTCAATAATATGGCCTTTAGGCCCAACACCTGTATAGCATTGGTAGGGAATTGACTCCCCACCTTCTTTGTGTCTGGATAGCAGTACATTGCAATGTACTCGTCGATAGTCAGGCCACCTCCTGGCCCACCACGAGAATGAAGGTTCACCACTTCCCCTCATCTAGAAAGCCCAGTAATGAAGTATATGTCCTCCACCTCTATGGTGAGGGACATCCCATCTATATGGAAGGACTCCGAGTCTAGATCCCAGTAATCTACCAGCATCTATAATAGTCTTGGTTTGGCCCTCAAACCACCAAGACACCAAAACTTGTAGAGTCCGCATGCACATAGAGCTTGTTGAGCCATTAGATCGGCCCTTACTGCTTCCTCTACTTCACCATGCTCACACTCTCTCCACTCTAGGACCATCCTACATAAGAAATTGCAAATTTTCCCATCAGTTTATTGAAAAAACCATATGTGCGGCCTCATACGCGACTGTTTTCAAAACAACCACGTATGTACGCGGGTTTGAGGGAATTTTCTGCGTATACCCAGCCCTATACGGAGAAAAAACCTCGATTTTCGTGTGGGCCGCAACGGCCAAATCTTGGGTTGGCCTAAAAAGCTTAATTGACCATGGAAATTCATAAAAATTGTATCAAAATGAAAGAGAAGAGCATGAGTAAATACCTGGAAGAAACTGTAGTGGATTCCGCCGGCTGGATCTCCTGGAATTCGCTGTTGAAAATCAGAGCTCAAATGGGTAAAAATTTCAAATGATTTATAATATTTTGAATTGTTTACTATTTATAGAAAATTTTCAAATATTTGAAATTTTTTACCCCCTTTCCTATAGTTTCGACATTTTCTAACCATTTTGGACCGTTTTTGACATAATTCATGATGTAGATGACCTTTTTTAGTTTCGTTTCAGCCGGTGGATTGACCCGTTCGTGCCGATTTCAGGTATCATGTATAAATTGGCATATAGGTTAGGTTTCACCACCGTTTGCATTTTTCATAACCTTATGACCATCTCATCATGACCTTAGGTACGAACCCACTCTGTTATGTCACGTAACCTTCTTGCTGCTTTAGAAGTGGCATGATATGAGTGGTAGAGCTTCACCTTACATGGGTACCGTAGTTAGCGCCTTATTTTCATTTGGTTCCCATGCTGACGTTTTCTCCTTTAGGGTGTGGGAGTCCGTTGTATAGTACTGCCATGACATTTCGCAAGAGCCTCATACTCCTCTTGATATTTTGCTGGCCTATTTCCCTCAGGACTCCCTCATGCCAAGGTGTGAATGCATTATCATGAGCTTTGCCTGCCTTATTGAGCTTTATGCCAGCTTCCCTGACATTACGCTTCAGCCATATAGCCCGAGCTTGTCTCATGTCTAGCCATGCAAATCCATTTTTTATATCCTTCGCAGCTTGATTCCCTTTTTACTGGGAGGGGATTTTCCCCCGAGTGTCGATATCCTACACATGTATCCTTGCATTGAGCATAGGTATGTTCCACTACTTGGAACTAGTTTGTTTGCCTTTATGACACTCGTCTCCTCCTAGTATGTAACTATAAAGCTATTTTATTCTTTTTTCAAGCTTTTTAAATAACTGAAAAAGTCCAAAAAAACCAAAAAACCAAAAATCCGGACAAGGAAAGATGTTATCTGTGGCAGCTGTCGAGCATGTCGCCTTCGAAAAGAGCACTGCATATCACATCCATTGGTTGGGTTATAGTTTGAATTTAGGAGCTGTACTCATTTATCTGAGTTTATCTCCACCAATTGGTTAAGCTTCCAGTCCCTATGGAGCCTTTGTTGATGCCTCCTGTGTCGCAGAGATGTCCCAGTTTGTATATCGAGTCTATGCTACCTTCATTCAGTCACCATACGCTGTTATTCTCTTGTTCGAAGGAAGTTGAAGCCTGAGTCGGCCATTCCTTAGTTATCTTGACTTTGCATGTCGGCCATTCCTAGTACAGTTACTGGTTCGTGCACCTTATGATCGAGTCCTTCCACATTATATAGCTTTGCTGAGTACCTCGTGTTGGATGATGGAAGATGCCCTAATGCCCTCCTTCCAGCAGATTTCATCCCATCGATTTTAGATCATTTATTCTGGGATTGGAATCTAGAGTCATTTTGAGTGCCTTGAGACTTGCAGTCATCAGTGGTAGGTTCTCTCGCCATTGACAGTTTTTGGGAATACATCAATGTCCCCTGATCGATGGATCCTCTCAAGTGTTTGACCTCAACACATTTATTCACACTTGTTAGTTTGCACTCTAGTACCTTGATTCCCATTCTCATTATTGATGGGTGATCTTGCGTCTATTAATGGTATACATTAATGACCGGTAATCAGATGATGGAATACTATGTTTGATCTCAACACCTCTATTTGCATAGTAGGACATGTACTCATAGTGGTGTGTGTAGAATACTTTCCAGATTGGTGGCATCCCTTATATGCTACCTCCTTGATCGTGCCAGTGTTCATGAGATTTCATCTCTCGTGACTTGATTCCAGTATATGTCATATACTTCCAGCCACTATGGAGATCTTGATCTGTTATATCTTTAGCCATTATGGAGATCATGGTCCTTTGTATATCTTCATCATGGAGATTCTGATCTATGTATATTGTACGTGGCGATGACCACATATGTGATATCATGTATCATGCCTATTCATGGCCATTGTACTCTTATGTATCCGGGACTGCTATATGTATTTGCAGTTATGTGCAGAGTTGTATTAATATACTATGCTGATTGGGTGGCTGGTATTCCATTTGGGATCCTTCATCACTCCACTTCTGGGATGGACTTATAATGTATTTCGGCCATCGTATGACCCCTTTGACCTCATACATTAGGGGGCATCTGTTATAGCTGATTTCACCACCCCAAGTGAATCACACTTTGTATGGCCTACCCCTGTCCCGCTGCAGACTCCTTAGACCCCATGGACCATTTTTTGTCCTTTAATGTTTCCTTGATCATCCCTAAAAACATGTGAAAAATGATACACACGACTTTTAAACCTATAAGTGCGTATATACGTGGGTTTGACCACTAAAACCGCGTACATCGGGATGTGTACATAATCCAAATCCTTTTGGAGTTTTCCTTGACATGAATTCGACTCATTTGACTCCTGGCCTTCCCTATGCCTTGAGATCGCTCGGATTCGACCTTTCATTACCCCTTTGAAAAGCTATATAAGGAACCCCTTGGTACATTGAAGGCAAGAAGAGAGAATTGAGAGCAAAGAAACTATAGTCCATTGTTGCTGGAACTTATGCTTGAGTCTGCATCCCTTTGTCCCTTGGAGCACTAGCGTGTTCTTCCCAAGCTTTCCTTTTGCTTGTGAGCTTGCTATCAAGAGATGGAGGATTGAGGCGGTGGAGGCCCAAGTGGGGGATTCAGTTTCTCCGGTTTGCAGACGTGCCGTAAGAGGTTGTATATTGTAATCTCTGATTTATATTAATAGAAATATCTTTTCCTGTCCAATAATGTGTCTTTGAATGAATATTTTATCCATGGGATTATGTCAAATGATTGTACATTATTGATTATATATGCTAGAATATATCTAACACCACGATATATAGAATGCTTGTATTGTTTACTTGTTGTTGAGGAAGTAATCTATCAATTCAAGCTGAAGCTGGAAAGCTCAACGGGGATCTACTTAAACCGTCCAGAATAAGGTATGAGGTCTGATCCTTTAGTGTTAGACATTTAATTTCTATTGCATATTGGAAAGGATTGATTTCTGGAGTCAAGCTGTCTGTTGTGGTACCCCAAGCCATAGGAATTTCTCTTCGTAACTCTTAATATTTGGGATGCGATCTCCCTCTTCTTGAATTTCTTCCACTATGCAAGGTACACCTATATCTTGAGCATTGTAACATTAGGTATCTTGATCCACCTTGAGATTTCCTACAAAGTAAGTTGGCTGATCTCCTGAATCTGTTCCTTGGATGTAGCAAAATTCTGTTCTATCTCCTCTAATTTGAGCTTGGGGGAGGGTGCTTGGTCAATCGGATCTAACAAAGGAAAATATAGAAAATCGAGCAAAACCTCAGTGGCCGAACATCTGTGTTTGCATGTTGTATGTCCATATTTGATGATGGATTCCACTACATTGTAAATGCCTTCCCAGGTCTCGATTGTAACTTCAGTTTTCTTGTCCCCAAGTTTATCCATTACTGGAAAATCCTGTGGTCAGTCTCTGATGTGTTTTTTCCAATCCAATATGTCTTCAAATGCTCTGGCTATTGCTATTCTTCGAGAATGATGATCCTGCAGGATATCAGCTTGTCATTAAAACAAATTAAATAATTATTTCATTTCATTGAACCCTGTATACAAACTGGAAATGGACTGACAAAATTGATCATGAACTTTGCAGGATAACTATTTAAATTCTTCAGCTGTTAATCTGGAAAAAGATGAAGTGGCTGAAGCTAGATGTGATTCCTTAAGCTATTGTTGAAGGGTAGAAATCTTATTAGCTTGTTGCTGGTTGAGAAAACCTGACTTCTCAAGATGATACTTGAGATAGTCATTCTCCTTTTGTGACTGTTTCATTCTATCTTCATGCTCTTGTTTGAGGAGTTGGAATTAGTTTTCATGGCGTGCCTCAGCTGCCACCAAATCTTGTTGGGTTTTGCAGTTCTTGTTCCTTATTAAACAGATATTTATTAAGCCATGAGACTAAATAATAATTTGCGCTTGCAAAATACCCTATGGAAGCTGTTGTGTCTAAGGCCCCTTGTTTAATGTTGAAGGAGTCTCTCTTCCAGATAACTTGATTTAGGGTAGACACCTGTTTGACTGAGCCTTCCCTTGTCTTATTTGTTCCTTTCTTCATTATTGCTTTATATTTTTTGCTCCAAAATTATTTTCAAAGGAGACCACAACATCTTCTCCAAAATTTTCCATCCCTTTAGAAGCTGAGAGGGTTTCTGGTTGGGGGATGACCAAGGGATCATATTGTGACTGGGAGACCTGGATTTCCACACGGATGGGTGAAACATTCATGGGGGAAGTGGGAAAAATAGATACAAGGGATGAAGAAGAAAGGAGGACAAGGGTATCGATTTGGGGAGAAATAACTGTAGAAATGGAGGGGATTTATACTTGGAAAAATTGAATATGTGAAGATGTAGGAGTAGTGTGGGATTTATTGGAGGTCAATGAAATAGGCGGTGAAGAAGCGGGAGTCAGATAGAGCACTTCTTCCAATACCGAGGGGTTTCTAGTGGTATCCTCAAGAATTGGTTTTAAATTCAACTCAGAAAAAGAAGATCGAGGAAATAAAGAATTAAGAATATTTTTAGACAAATGTGTAACAAGTATTGAAGATGTCATAGAGTTGAAAATATTTATAGGGCATGCAGTAGGCCCAAATTATTCTTCTAGGTCACTATGAATTTCATGAACTTCAATTCCAGGTTGGGGTGTAAGTTCTACCTGTTGGACTGGAGGTATCTGCAGGGGCACTTGTTCTTGAAGAGAAAGTGGAGCTATTTGTGTTGGCTGTTCTTCTCAGGGCACTTGTTGAGGTATGTGCTCTATTTGATCAAGTGGTGCTTCTGGTACATGTGCTTGTTGGACAACAAGTTGAGTTCTTTGTTTCTTGGGCTAAGGTTCAACCTATTCTATGTGTGTCTGGGGTGGAGAACTAAGATTTACCAAACCCATTTTGAATTCTACCCCTTTATCCAGAGTTTCCAACATTTGTGAGGTCCAAGTCCTCACAGGTTTTCCATGACAACTTTACCCTTATCTCTGGACTGAGAAGCTGAGGAAAAGGAAGAGTTTGCTACTTCCTGCTCTTTTGCTTCTTTCTCTATATTTTTCCTTCGGATTTTTTATTTTGCATCCAGCTATAGTTTCCTAAAGTGGATGGTGGATTCCTTTAGGTACTTCTGATATTTGAAGACATGAGCCTTCACATATGGATCAGTGATCCTACCTAATTCTTCCTGAAAGTCGACAACTTCTCTATAAATGGAGTCATTAGGTAGATCTTCATGTGCATATTGAAACTTAGCTCGTTCATGAGAAAGAGACTAGCCAAATAAGCATTAGGATCATGCATTCTTTTGGGGGTTTCTCCAAGGTTCATAGTTGAAATCACTTTACCCATCACAGTTGCATGGATAGAATTCTACATCACAAGAGAATCTAAAGTCAATGGAAACTTAAGCCAACCCCTCCTTTTGTGCTTTTCCAATTTTGGGAAAGCGCCATCAATGACCGTCTGAAAGGTGAATTCTTGTAATACCATGCAGTCTAGAACTATTCTTGAAAGAAAATATACTATATTGCTTCCCCAAATTATGATGTAATATAAATATTCTCCAACATACCACTCTCCGTGCAACGCAATCAATGCTATGGATCTCTATGAAAATGCCGGAGCGTTAGCCTTGAATTTTTTGTGATAGATAGACCCTAGGAAAAGGTCATAAATACCGTACACACGTGGGACAAAGTTTTTCTCCCACATATCAAAACAATAAATATACACTAGTGGGGATTCCTTCTACCAATTCCAGCCTAGGGCGAGAAATGCAGAAGTCACCCAGAAAACGTCCATTACATACCCTAACATTAAAAATTCTAGTTTTCTATTTGTCGTGGTCTTCTGATACTTTTTAATTTCCTCCTTGAGATTCACAGATAGAATCTGTTCCCTATTGAAGGACTCACCTGTGAGTAGAATGTGGTGGGATGCCGAAACCCATTTGACTTTAAATAGTGAGCAATTTGCTGACCCATACAGATGATAGAACATGGCCGTAAGAAACGAATGAATATGGTTCCTTGAACCAAGAAATAAGGTAAGAATTACCTAGTCGAGAAGTAAACAAAGATGGATTATCCCCTTCATAATTGTAGCGAGAAATTTCTTCATCTGGAAACTTGTGGCTCAGGAGCTACTTAGGAGGTCCAAGTGCATAAGCCTTGGAAAAAGTGTCAGGGTTAAAGACGACCATAAAGGTACAAATATGGTCATTAAACATCCGGTCGTTAGGGTTAGCATGAGCCAAATCCCACTTAACTGGGTCAATGTATGGCATAAAAGGAGTTCTTGAAGCAATGAGATGAAGCTGCGAACTCCGAATCTTAACATAAGTGGGATGGTCACGGGGGACTGTCAAGAAATCATCATTGTCGAAAATAGAGTAAATTCTCGACCAATCTAGGTTTAGGGTTTGAGAGACGCACCCATTGGTATCCGTGAAAATTCCAGTGTTGGGGTCTTTTCTTTTCTGCTCCTGTTGAGCAGTTTTTGACCATGTGCTTCTGGGTGTAGCAGACACCATTTTTGTTTGAAATTTAGCAACCATGGTCAAAGGTTTACTACAGTACATAAATAACAGAATAAATTGTCATGAAGGGTAAAACTTACCGGTAGAAATCTTTGAAAACAAGGGAATTGTGAGATCGAGTGAGAAAAATAAGCTGTAAAAATATCCGAGTGCAGTAAAAACCCAAGCAAAAATGGTAAAAACTTCATAAATTTGAACAAAATAAATATCCCAAACTTCAACGAAAAAACATATCTAATTCATAGATCTAGCATAAACAGACGGTTGAAATGAAGGCGCGAAACTCAAAATGCGGGAGTAAAAGTTGAAAAGTTTGGATTTTTGGTGTTTTCGGCTTCCACATTCCGCCTTCGGAAAGCTGAAGTTGGAAAGAAATTTATTTGTACAAGAAAATTATTAAATTTCTGTGTTCCGCATAGGCATAAAGCAGAAAGAGAAAAATTAAGAAAACATAAAAATTGCGAAAAATGACTTTTGGGCTTCCGCAACCCGCTTTAAACTGAAAGCAGAAGTTGCAAAACAAACAAAAAATATTTATTGGGAATAAAAAATTTCTGATTTCTGCATTCTACATAGAAAAAAGAAGAAGTTGAAAAATCAACTTTTTATTGAACGAAAAATGATTCTTCTGCGATCCGCCTTAGCGAAAAGCGGAAGTTAGAAAGACAATTTCCGGAAAACCCCCCCAAAAAAATATTTCTGCGATCCGCTTTAGTGGAAAGCAGAATGTAGAAAGCGGAAACATAAGAAAATAATTTATAAAGGAAAACAAGGTGCTTCCGAAATCCACAAAACCCATAAAAAATAAGGCTAACAAGGAAATTTTATTAAGTCCAAACATGATACTTACAGTTTAAGGACTCCCATAAGAAGATCATGGCTTTAGAAGCCAATTAAAAAATTTGATGGGGGATTCCATTTTGATGGCTCAAAATGGGATCTATTGCAGCCAACAACACTTACCTATAACCTTAGGTAAAACCTTTAATGACCTTGTAAATTAGGGCACAACCTTATAGGGTTAACCCTACCTGAGTTAAGTGTTGGTCCTGACTGAGGATTTTCTCAGGGAGGTAGAGGTTATCTAAAACTAATTATTCCCATTACTAATTTATGTTATTAGAAATTAAAATAAATATAGGTTATTCCTATTGCATTTTCATTAGTATGAAAAATGCTACCTAGTACCTACTATCAAGAGCCACATAGTGTTGCTTTCAAAGAGATTAAGAGAGTAACGAGAAACATTAACACTACACATTGAAATTAACAGTAAAATAATGTTGTCTAGTTATCAATATCCACCCGCCATAGGGAATTTTGAACTTACAAAAAAATGCTGCAATATCATTTTCTTACAAAATCTCTCAAAATGTAGGATATCATATTATCAAGCTAGTCCAACTACTCAAAATCTTGTAGGAAATGGTGTTGGAGACATTTACCACCATACACACTAATTTTGGTCAATTTTTCCTAGTTAAACCACTATGCTAAGTTTTATTGACTTAATTGACATCAGAGAAGCACTATATGACATCAGCATGGGCACACCCATGCCTACCTTCAGTCAAGGAGGCCAACTAAGCCTTCTCCTTCACTCGGGGAGGCTAACTGGAGCACTTCGGGGGTGATCTGAGTGTCATAAATGCACTTAATTTAATTAGTTAAACAGAGTAGTGAAGGAGCCTTCTTTCATTAAATTGATTATTTAATTAACGTTTAATGAACTGGAGTCAACAGGGGTGCCTCCAACAACTTCTGATGGTCAGTTAGACTTCAGTTAACCTCATTGGGGTTCATTGGAGTTATTGATGTGCTACCACTTGTTGGTTGGCTTGCAGTGACATGTGTCTGGGCTACTTTTAGTTAGACTTAGTCATTTATTGCACTCCAACTTCAGTTAGGACTCAGTTGAGTCAATTAGGGTTTTGATCAGTGGTTAACTTGAGTGTTCACTGTGGCTTACATTCAGTTAAGCTAGAATCACTCATTCAATTCGAATGACCTCCTTAGGAATTCGAATTGTCTTGGAATTAATGCCTCTGGCATGATCATTGTATTGTATGATTCATTATTCATTTGATTATATAGAGCTGCTACTTCCATTGTAGCACCATTTTTCCAATTTTACGCATATTTGTCTGTATTCTTTGTGAGACTGTGTTTTCAGTTCCTAGACCACTGTGACAAATTAAATATGGTATCAGAGCTCATGGTGAGATGAAGCTTATATCTCTCAAAAACAAGGTTTTTGACAGATCTTGCATGAAAAATTGAGCAAAGCTCAAAAGTTCCAGCACTGCACCAGAAGCTAAGGCTTACCACTTAATACCTCAAGTAAGGAAATTGTTGGTCAAGCTTGCTTGATCAACTATGCTGTGTGTGATGAAATCCTAAAATGTGCAGGCTATTTGACATTACAGTGCCCCTTTTGTTGTGATTTGTAGGTTTTTAACAGGTGAAAGCATTCGCTCCAGCAGTTTCAGATGGCTTCTTCCGTAGAACTCTTGACTCCGTTCAATTTCCAATCATGGAAAGGAGACATGGAGATCTAGCTACATGCCAGAGGACTCTATATGGTCACTATGGACACTAAAGAAGAGCCTGCTTCTGTGACAGACAAAGCTATATTCTTGAACAAGAAAGATGAAGCATTCAGATTCTTGTGCCTCTCTATTTCCCAGGATCTTCTTTTCCATCTCTCGAGATTGAAGACTCCAAAGGAAATCTGGGACAAATTGGAAACCCTGTATGGAAAATATGATGATTTGAGAGTATACCAGCTTGAGAATGAGTTGATGTCTTTCTAGCCTTCCAATTTCGAGACCTTGAATGATTTTTTCACAAAGTTCAAGCACATTGTCTTACTGTTGAAGCAATGTAAGGTGGAGAAGGAGGATGATCAGCTCATCCTCGCCATACTCTCCAAACTTGGACCTAATTATTTGGTTTTTGTCTCTACATTCTGTGTGGGGAAGCTCACAACCCCTGGATGGAAGATGCCTTCACTTAATGCCTTCATTAAGTCCCTAACAAGTGAACATGATAAGCTTATCCAGATGGGGATCATCATATCCTCCTGTTATCAAGCCCTCCATGTATTGGGGCCCAAATATCTGAAGGGTAAAGGAAAGCAGTAGATGAACCCAAAAACCAAATTCGAATCTCCTAAGCCTAAAGTTGAAAACCAACAGCATGAAGAGTCTTCTGGCTCAAATAAGAACAAAGGAAAAGAGCATCATGGAAAGGAAAAAGTCAAGTGTTCATACTGCAGGAAGGGCTTCCACCCTGAACATGCCTGCATGAAAAAGAAACTTGATGAAGCTACCTTTCTCCTTGAGAGAAATCACATCAATCTTCTGGAAATCTTTCAGAGGAGAGATCAACAAGATCGGGAATCACAACATGAAAGAGGTCATGCCCTCATGGAAAGCACTTCGAAGTCCAAATCACTCTTGATATATTCTGGAGCTTCGAACCACATGATGGATGAAAGAGACTCCTTCTCATATTTGGAGACCGAAAAATCCATTCCCATCCACATGGGAGATGACTCCACCATCATATCCGAAGGACAAGGTACTGTTGATCTTGAGCATGGCTATTTTTCAAATGTTCTGTACGTACCATCTCTGGCATCAAACCTCCTTAGTGTATATCAAATGACACATATGGGAGTGCCCAATAGATTCTTCTTCAGCCTGAATGATGTAGAGATCACAAAAATTGCATCCGAGAAACTTGTTGCAAAAGGTCTTGCGAACCATCATGCAAAAGCCTATGAGTTCTCCCATTTTGTGGCAGATGGAAAGCCCACCGCATTGCTGACTCATGGAAATGAAGTTAGTATACTATGGCATGAGAGGTTCAGCCATCTAAACTTCAAATATTTGCAGCAATTATAGAAGAATTCTATGGTTGAAGGCCTCCTGGTCATCAAGGCAACCACTGGAATTTGCAAGGGTTGTGTTGTTGGAAATCACCTTGAGCATAAGTTCGATCGGGGGAAGGCAAGCCGAGCATCATGCATCTTGGGACTGATACATTCTGATATCAATAGTCCCATTCCTATCACATCCATGAATATATCAAGGTACGTTCTGACTTTCATTGATGATTTTTCCAGGTACACATGGGTCTTCTTTATCAAAAAGAAGTCTGAAGTCTGTGAAAAATTCACTGATTTGAAGGCCTTGATTGAGAATGGATTTGGCCAAAAGATCAAGATATTGATATTTGATCATGGTAGGGAGTATGTCAGTAACAATTTACTGCACATATGTTCCCAAAGTGGTATTCAGGTCCAGCATTCAGTTCCCTACACTCCCCAGTTGAACGGTGTAGCGGAGAGGAAGAATCGGTCTCTCAAGGAGATGACAACTTGTATGTTGGAATCAAAGAAGTTGGATGAAAATTTATGGGCTGAAGCCACACATGCTACATCATATATTTAGAACATATTTCCACACTCATCCATGAAAGGGAAGACCCCTTTCGAAGCATACTTTAGACACAAGCCGGATGTGTCGAATCTGCGGGTGTTTGGGTCCACTGCATGGGCCCGAATTCCACTTGATAAAAGGATGGATTTGCAACCAGAAAGCATAGAATATCTGTTTATTGGGAATCCTAATGAATCAAAAGGTTTCAAGCTACTGGATATCAAAACAAAACATATCATCATCGAAAGGAGTGTCAAGTGTCAGGAGGTGGAATTAGTGAAGGAGAAAATTGTTGAATTTCCTTCCTATTCTACTGAATACTTGGATGATGAAATTGGGGGTGATGAACCTGATTTGGATCCTATGATTTCTGATATCAGTGTATAGCAAACATTAGATGCTGAATTAGAACCTGAAGTACAAAATCATCTCCCAACATGGGCCCGACAGACACTCTCCTCCGCAGGAGATAACATTGGAAATCCGGATGATCCAAGGAGAACCCTGTCTGATTTCCAAAGAGTACGTATTGCACTCTCTTGTCCTGATTATTTTTTGTCTGAATATTGTTATTTTATGATAATTTCAGACCCTAATTCTTACTACCATGCTCAGAAGGATCCGAGATGGCAATTTGCCATGGGTGAAGAGATGAATTCTCTTCAGAAAAACACTACTTGGGATCTAGTTTCTCTTCCTCCGAGAAGGAAATTGGTTCAATGCAAGTGGGTGTTTCAGACTAAGGTTGATGTAGATGGAAGAACCTACAAAATAAGGCAAGGATGGTGGCAAAAGGTTTCTCCTAGGTCCAAGGTGTGGACTACCATGAGACTTTTGCACCGGTTGCAAAAATGGACTCCATCCGCCTAGCTTTGGCAATTTCAGCATCTAAGCAATGGGAAGTGCATCATATGGATGTTAAGTCAGCCTTTGTGCATGGAGACCTTCATGAGGGGATATACATGAACCAGCCAGAGGGATATATTTCTGATCCATATTTGGTTTGCAAGCTAAAGAAGTCACTATACGGGTTAAAACAGGCCCCAAGAGAGTGGTATTCCAAGATGGATGCCTTCCTTCTCTCGCAAAAACCCCGAAGGTGTAAATAAGATCCAAATGTGTATATACAGTATTCTGATGGTCATTTGATTATTATTGTTCTATATGTTGATGACTTACTGATCACAGGTAGCATAGTTGCTTCTATTTCAGCCATCAAAATTGCTCTCCACAATGCGTTTGAAATGAGGAATTTGGGGCTCTTAAAACAATTTTTGGGGCTCGAAATTGAGCAAAATACTAATGGGATAATGGTCACTCAGTAAAAATAGATATCAGACCTGTTAGTCAAGTTTAACATGCCTGAATGTAGAGCTGCTCCATTCCCTTTCCTTTCAGGGATCAGCCTTGAAGAAGGAAAAAGAACACCTCCCATGGACTGCACTATTTATCGACAGCTGATTGGTAGCTTGTTGTACTTGACTCATTCTTGGTCTGATATCTGTTATGTCATGAATGCTGTATCAAGATACATGCAGCATCCCCATGATCTTCATTGGAAGGCAGCTAGGACCTACGACATTCACTTGGCTACAGACTCCGAGCTAGAGCTGGTTGGATACACAGATTCCGATTGGGCGGGTGATTCTATTGATCAAAAACCTACTTCTAGATATGTATTCATGTTTGGTGGTGGCCCTGTTTTATGGTCTAGCAAAAATCAGGCCGCTATAACATTGTCTTCAGTAGAGGTCGAGTATTGAGGAGCAGTGAATGCTTGCATCCAAGCTGTTTGGTTGCAAGGCATTCTTGCAGAGTTTGATCTTGGTAGTACTTTGTCCACTATCATCTTTTGTGAAAATCAAAGTGCTATTAATATATCCACAGATCTAATTACCAGGTAGAGGACCAAGCATGTAGAGATACACATGCACTATATCAGGGAGCTAGTGCATGACAGGACCATCATTCTGCAATACTGCCCGACTGATGAGCAGATTGCAGACATATTCACCAAGATATTTTTAGAAAAGAAGTTCACTTACCTCCGTTCACTATTGGGGGCGAGTTCATCAGGGTGATCCAACTACTTTTAGTGTTCAGCTTGAGGGGGGGTTTTTCCCACTGGGTTTTCCCTCTTTTCCTCAGTTTATTTTGAGCATTGTTTGAGTTTTAGTATTGTACAGGGTGACCTATGGCCTTTGTTTTCAGGGCCCTATAATTCTTATGCACTTTATGTTTTCTACTTTTCCTAAGTACAGCTTAAGGGGGGTGTTGGAGACATTTACCACCATACACACTCATTTTGGTCAATTTGACCTAGTTAAACCACTATCCTAAGTTTTATTGACTTAATTGACATCAGAGGAGCATAGTATGACATCAGCATGAGCACACCCACACCTACCTTTAGTCAAGGAGGCCAACTAAGCCTTCTCCTTCATTCGGGGAGGCTAACTGGAGCACTCCAGGGGTGATCTGAGTGTCATAAATGCACTTAATTGATAACTGATGGTTACAATCAATTAAACAGAGCAGTGAAGGTGCCTCCTTTCATTAAATTGATTATTTAATTAATATTTAATGAATTGGACTCAACAGGGGCACCTCCAACCACTTTTGATGGTCAATTAGACTTCAGTTAACCTCATCGAGGTTCATTGGAGTTATTAATGCGCTACCACTTGTTGGTTGGCTTGCAGTGACATGTGTCTGAGCTACTTTCAGTTAGACTCAGTCATTTATTGCACTCTGACTTCAGTTAGGACTCAGTTGAGTCAATTAGGGTTTTGATAAGTGGTTAACTTGAGTGTTCATTGTGGCTTGCATTCAGTTAAGCTAGACTCACTCATTCAATTCGAATGACCTCCTTGGGAATTCAAATTGTCTTGGCATTCATGCATCTAGCATGATCATTGTATTGTATCATTCATTATTCATTTGATTATACAGAGCTGCTACTTCCATTGTAGCACCATTTTACCAATTTTATGCATATTTGTCTATATTCTTTGTGAGACTGTGTTTTAAGTTCCTAGACCACTGTGACAAATTAATAAATGGAAAATCTAATGATTAGTCCAAGCTACAAAGTTAAAAGAGGTATCCTTAAATTTTGAGAATAAAACATGACTTCATACCAAGTTATATCTATATGACAATATTCCAATATCCATGCAATATATACAATAGAAACATATTAAAGTTTTAAACAATGATTTCACTTAAATATGTGAAATGACTCTTTGATAGCTCAACAAATATTAAAGTCTTTGGTCTTGTTGGTCCTATGGGTAAAAGGGGTTGGTTATCCACCTTTATGGTAAACCTTGGTTTTATGGGTATGAGGGTTTCCTTATCTTCTTATTGTGAGCCCCTTACAGGAATTATTCAAGTCCCTTACGGGGATATCCCAAGCCCCTTGCGGACATTGTTATAAACACTGTACTGAGATATTGTAAATACTGTGCGGGCATATTGTAAACAATGTGCAGGAATATTGTAAACGTTGTGATATTTCAAGATGATATCACTCTTATTATATTGTGGTAGGGGGGTACTTAGAACACGTCGACAGCTTCTGGTCAGGTAAACGTGATTGTCATATTAACACTAAAGTTTTTCTTCATTAATCACGTTTATTAGACATGGTTCAATTTTTACTTTTCAATATGAATATGTGTTGCTTCTTGTATTGTGGAAGGATGACCGTGGGAAATCCCCAATGGTGTCCCATTAGGTAAATGTTAGCATAATAGTACCTAAACATTATTAAAGTATTTTTTATATATTAAATGCATGTTATTATTTTTGACATGAATTTTTGTAATGATAAAAATAAAAGAACTCCTTTTATTGATTGATGTTTGTAGAGCAAACCACATTAGGATGATGAGGTGGTCATTGAGGAAGATATATTTTATTCAACTGACCCAATGGCAATTGTGAATAATGCTTTGAAAAAGTCCAATCAAGAACTTCTTAGATTGATAAAAATCAGACCCATGACTAAAGAAATCAAAGCAAGAATTGATGACTTGAGGCAAACAACAGTACAGTTCGAGTTACGTGGCATCTTTGAAATATTTTTCGAACTATGACATATATTCATTTATGCTATTTTAGTTCTCTATTTTTGATATGATCTAATCAATTAAATTTTTCTTTTTTTGTAGGAATTTTTGGAGACAACACATGTGCATCGAGTATAGGATGTATAGGTCGGTATTGGTAGTAGTGATGGTTAAACACATCGTTAATATACCGTACCAACGAGGCTATTTGAATATATTGACTAGAAATTCCTTGTAGATGCTACGACCTGACCGTATGTTGGATATCAGCAGGGCCCTTCACCCATGTCTACTACTTCACAAGATGTTAGAGAGGAGAGTAGCATTGAATGTGAAAGTTTCTATCATGGAGCAGTACATGTGGTTAGCAAGGGATCATTGCATGTAACATTCTTGGTGGACAAGAAATTTCCAATCAAGATACCAAAGATTGCAGGTATTATTTAATTAATTCATTTTTTTTCATGTAATTCAAAGCCACATAACTCAAATTATTTTTAATTAATGATCATATTGTTTTTGTAGGAAATAACATTTTTTATAAGAACTTGCATGAGAAGGTGTTGGATATTTTTTGGCCCACCATTCGTACATGGTGGAATTCCCAAAATGACAAATTGAAAGATGATTTGATGAATCACATGGTTAACTTGTTTGGTGATACCTTCAACATAAAATGTGTCACCGCAACAGTTGGCTTAAATTTGAAATATGTCAGGGAAGATTATAGGGAAAGTTTTCAAATTAACACTAAGTATGAGTGTCCTCCAATGGTTCCAGATAAGGAGTGAAAGGTGCTCATGGATGATGCAAAGGAGAAGGCATTGAGAAAACAAGGAAAGAATTGACCACTCGGTTCAAGAAGGTATTGCACATCATATTTTCAACGAAAAATGTTCAATTTTTTTTTACTTTTAAATATATTTAAGTTGCGATTTCTACAATATTTGAAAACTTTCATAGGCTCCCTAACACCTCTAAAGCAACAAAGGAAAGAGTAGAAAAACATGGGCATCACAAACTGGGCCAGGGTGGATATAAAAAACTAAGGGCATGAATTATAACAATAAAATGATCATTATTTGTATCCAAATGTTTTGCAATTGTAGCGAACAAATAATTGATTTATCACAAGCAATTTTGATGGTGTTATTCATTACAGGAAAATGCTTTTCAAGAGGCAACCACTGAAGAAAAATTCATGATTGAATTCAAGTACGGTTTTCAACATGTGTTGGAATGTCGAAACATATTGGGGCAAACCAAAATTTCCCCATTGATGCACACAGAGGTAAATAAAACCATCTGTGCATGTTCAATTTGCTCACATTACTTTGGACTTGAATTTCGTGTTATGTCAAATTTGTATATGTGATAACTTGAAACTTCTTAAGCATTGAAATGATCTTAATATGATGATATTTTTTAATAAATGAATGGTTTCAAGCATCCCCATACCAACTATAATTAATATCCTTTTAGACGTTACAAATATTGAGTTGAAAACCAAATCTTTTAGAAGACCTGATATGAGCATAATCCCTAAGAGGTCCAGGCGCACCACCAACTTTTTCTCTAGAAATTGTGTGTTTTCTTCTGAAACCTGCTTTGTGATCGGTGTAGTAATGAATACCTTTAAAAATATTTTCATCATCATTATTTTTACCCTTAAGTGAATTCTCTCCTTCCTCAAACACCCACTATCGGATGGCCTCACATCTTTGGTAAACTCTCTCTCTCTCTAGGGTTGCCATTGAGTTGTTTCCATTTGGAACACGAATTTGCTTTGAGGATTTGTAATGGACTTAGTGGATTTATGAATATTTTCTAGATTAAGTGCACTTCCCCCACCAGAATCATGTCCTTATGATATATTAAAAATCTACAATGTTGTTGACGCCAAATCTTTGATTTCTTCATTAGTTTCGATACTGGTACCTAAAATATTCCTTTGGATTTGATGTTGCTTAGACTCAAGTTTAGGTATCATCAATAATATAAATGGTAAACTCTTAGTTCAATTATTGTGTACCAAAACACATATTGCTTTGAAATATATACGTAAACATATAAAACATAACATCGATATTATACACAATATATCTTTTAAGGGGAAAACATGTTAATCATTCTATCTAGAACAATGTGCTCGAAGAAAAATATAGGAAATTATGATGCATTTGCTTAGACAATGGTCATATTTTAGGACATGCAAACCTAGGCTCACACCTTAGAGGATATTTGTAGTAGAAAATGAAGAACATAAATGCATTCACTTGCAAAGTAAAAATCAATATATACTACAAAATGCAAAATGCTCAATTTAAGGTCTAATTCCTTCCTAGCAGCATACTTAGTTTCCAATTTTTTTTGTCTTCACTCTTTGAACTACTTTCCTCTACACACTTTTTACATCTTATGTGTTTTTTCTCAGCACAATGTTTTCAATCTCGGGCTCCATTCACCTCTAAAATTCACAACTTCTACAAATGCTCTTCCTTATTTTGATGGCTTTGGTTATGGCATTTGATCACTGAATGATTGATATTCCTCTTGCATGAACCACTTTACTTGGTCTTCCTTGCAACCTCATTATGATTTCCTTCTCTTGGAAACATTTTTCATAGAAAAAGACACACCTTCGCTTGAATACCAACCTCTTTATGCTTGAGTTCCAATCTAAGACCAACTCTATTTCTCTTTAATTCAACATGATTCCCTTTGAAGTTTACCCAATTTATTTGTTGCATCACTTTATTCTCTTTGCCTCCAACATTTGAACACACACACACACACATATATTAATTTCAATATTTCATTACTTTTATAATGTAATTAAGATTCCTCTAAATATTGTGGCAAGGCAATCATGTGAAGGAACCCTTGCAAGCAACAGAGGTTGTAATATCTCATATCTATTTAATATTTGTGTGTTAATTTTTTTTTCAATAATTATTTTATTATTAACATTATAATCAAATTTAAATGTTGCGTTCTTGTAATCGTCCATAGATAATCTTGATGACATGGGTGATGATGACGACTTGCATTATGAGGTCAACCCATTTTCCACTATTAAAAAGGCACTCAAAATAGGGAAATACGAATCAATTGCATTGCTTCAATTTGACAACACCATAAGGTGGTTATGTAATTGATTAATTTATCATTTTCGTTTTTAAAATTTGTCTTATTACATTTATAATTGAAAATTGTTTGTTTTTTTGGTTTATTACTTTTCTAATTGGTATGATGATTGCTTTATACCAACACATTTTACTACTCCTAAAACTAGTGTTGGAAATAGTGGCACACCTATAACATCAAGTCCAACCATTAGTCACATAGCCACCCAGTTATTTTTCCTCCATATCTAATGGTCACATCCCCTCAACTAATCACATTGCCACTCCTAGTGGTTAAGACCTAGAATCAAACTCCCTTTAACCACTCCTAGTGATCATGACATAGACTAAACTCATCCTTATAACACTCCTCATCCATATGTACCCTATCCTACCCTTTCTTATAGAGGTACAACTAACAAAATTTCTATAGCACCCTAATCCCTGCACATGTTGGAAAGGATACCCACACTTGATTCATCTGGTTGTTTTCCTGGATTGACACAAGTTTGTAGCATGGAGACACTATCAATCAAGACTTTTGTGGATGACAAATTGTCCCATTCAAACTACCACAAGTCCTTGGTAATTATTATTGTGTCACTTTTTTCCCATTTTATGATATAAACATAGGTTTTTATGTTTATTTTATATTATTTATAATATGGTTTGACAACAAATAACATGTTATGGAAGCACTTGTATGAGAAGGTTTTGATGTTTGTAGCTCAAACATGAACTTCCGCATAAGTTTAGTGTCAAATGTGTGTGGATTCATCCAAGACAAAACTATTTTGTAATTCAATTTATTAATAAAGTGAGAGTCTTATATTTACGGTTGTTGATTCTAATAAAATCAATTTTTAATGCATTAGTGATTTAGACTAATCTCAACCATTAATCTCATCAAGATAATAGGGTTTTGATAGATTATGGTTTCAACTAACTATAATAGAAGGTAAAGTTAAAGGGTAAAGATACATTCATTGTTCATAAGAAGACAATTTTGGTCGAAAGGTGAAGAAAATCAATGGAGGAAGAGTTAAAGGGTCAAACAAGAGCTCATATCAACAACCAACTAGAATTCAACATGCATCCTGTAGGTATAACATATCTGTATAGTTGTATGTATCTGTAAATAATATTTGTACCATTGTACAAATCCATACATCTAGTTTGTACCATCATAGGTATTTGTACATACATGTTCATATAGGCCTACAATAGATCCATACACCCATAAACAAGTGTTGGTAGGATTTCTCGATTGTTTGAGGGAAATTTTCCTCAGGAAGTTTGTTTATTTTTGCTTAATTTTGAGTACCTTATAGCTGCAAAATTTTGCACCTATGGAGGTTTCCTTGTAATACTAGAGGTATTAGTGAAAATATGATTTGAAGGTGTAAATCATATGTGTATTGTGTTTTTCTTCCCCTATTCGTTTTCTAATTATATGAGTGAATCATGCTATTGTGAAGAATTTAATATTTTGTTAATTAAATATTATTTTATTTATTTGAAAACATAAGGACAACATTCACATAGGGTTTATAAAATTTTCATGGTATCAAAGCTACTCATCTTCAAAAGAACGAAAGAATAGGAGTTTGTGTGCATATTAGAGATGACATCAACTAGTCTAGAGTTTAAAGACATCTTGAATAGTGCCTTGAATTTCCTTTCATAGAAAGTTAGGGTAACTCTTCTATTAGAAGAAAATGACCTCTAGGATATTTCCAACAATGTAGTAGATTTAAATACAAATACTTATATTTTTCCATCTCACAAGGATAAAGAAGTGATAACCCGTAGATGGCATGGATGTTATAAACAATCATCTGATCCCTCGTAGATATGTGAAGAAGACGATGAAAGATATTTTTATGTGTTGGTTAGAATTTACCAAAGTGATAACATTAACCGAAAGATGATATTTCACAACGAGATAAAATCTATTGAAATGACTAGATTAGACACTGAGATCAATTACCTGATGAAGTTTATGTAGCTCCGTGAAAATCCTGTAGTAGTTGGGGAGAAGGATGAAGACAAATAATTGGTAAATGTGGCACTAATTGGTTTTCCACAATGGGAAACATTTATCCATGGTGTTTTTGCTCAAGAGAGCCTTCCCTCATTGAAAATACTGTGGAATGATTGTATCTAGGAGGAGACTCAAATGGAGTCAAAGGCCATCACACAGGGAGGTGATAATGACCATGCTATAATTGGTAAATCAAATAAGGTTATAGTTAAAGGACCCAACAAGGATAAGGTGAAGAGAGAATATTTAACCTCACAACCAAGGCTAAGGGCTTGAATAAAACCAAGTGCTTCATATGTCATAAGCACGATCATTATGTATCACAATGACCATAGAAGAAGAAGGGGCAAGAGGAGCCTCAGTATCATCATGTAGCATCCTCAACTAAAACCTAGATGAATGAGTTTGCTTTCAATCCCAAGAACAAATTATTGATGGTCTCTTACCTTTCTTCCAACATGTTTCTGAATAATGCAAGGCATGTGGAAAATGGAGCATCAAATAAAATGACATCAACCTAAGAGATATTTTCAAGTCTAAAGGAGCATGCCTCAATATTTCAGTTTGATCTTAGTGATGATGCCAAATACATAGTAGAAATAGTTGGTACTATTCCTTTCCAACTCCAATTAGGTAACTCTTTAAACTTGGACGATTCTTTATTTTTTCTAGGTCTAAAGAATAATTTTTTTTTAGTTTCAATCATGGAGGATAAGGGATATGCAGTAAATTTCAAGATTGAACAAGTCCTCATAAGACCAAAGGAGTCTATCCCAATATAAGCTAAGGTGATCAGAGTTAGGAAAGGAGCATACAACTTGTGCGAGTTATGACACAAGAGGATGGGGCACTTGCATATCTGAGCATTTCCTATTCTGATGGAGATTGTCACAAATATTCAATATTTAATCATTGAGAAGAAGGGTGTGTATAGAGTGCACACATGTGTAAATCATGCCAAGGTTAATTTCCCAATCATTGAACATGGATCTTAGGGGATCCTAGATTAATTTCATTTGGATGTGTGTGGACCAATGCCAATAACATCAATCATAGAAAGCATGTACTATGTTTCCTTCATTGAAGAATTTTACAAAATATGGATCTACTTCTTGAAGATCAAGGATGAAGTCTTCAGTAGGTTTCAAGAATTCAAATCTCTTGTGGAGAATCAAACTAAGAAGAATATCAAGGTTTTGAGATTATACAATCAAGGTGAGTATACCTCCAATTATTTTGATGATTTTTGCAATGATGCAAGAATCAAGTGGGAGTTCATTATTTTGTAAAATCCATAATAGAAAAAGGTCACGGAGAATAAGAATCAATTGATCATAGGGGATGCTAATTCCATGATACATGATCAGGATTTTCCAATGTTTCTCTAGGTGAAAGGATGCAATGCATCAATCTACATATAGAAAAGGTGTCATCACAAGGTTTTGGGTAACAAGGAACTAGAGGAGGCATTCACTGGTGTGAAGTTGGAGGTGAGTTGTTTATGCATTTTTAGGTATCCAATTTACATCCATATACCAGTGGAGAAGAGGACTAACTTGGATCCATTTAGCAGGAAGGATTTTTTTGTTCGCTACAATGAGAATTCAAAGGCTTACAAGATCTGTATTCTAGGGGAGATATACAATTGGAAGAAGGGATGTAAATTTCGAGGAATAATTTTCAACCAAGAAGTATCATGAGCCATTATTAGTGACAAAGGAAGAGGACAAGGAATCCCTAAAGGTTGAGAAAAAATAACCAATGATTTCTAGTCTAGGCAACATCCTTTAGATGCAAAGGAGACACTAGCTCCTACTAGTTCTGTCATGGGACCTCGATGTTTCACTCAAACATTAAGGGATGCTCAAAATCATGTTGAGACTCCTAGGGGCTCATTCAAGGAGATAATACCTCCAAATAAGTTTTCAAACTACATGGCGTTGATGAGAAACAACATAGATTCTAATCCTTCTAGTTTTTAGGAGGCAGTCGACAAACAAGTTTTGAGGGATGCCATGGTGGAGTACACCTCCGTCATGAAGAATGATGTTTGGTACATTGTTCCTAAATCAAAGGGGAAGTTAATGGTGTTTTCCAAATGGATCTACAAGATCAAACATGCAGAAAATGGTAGCATAGTGAAGTACAAAGTGAGGTTCATGACGAGAGTGTTCTACAAGAAAGAGAGAGTGGATTACAAGGAAAATTTTACTCTAGTATCTGGATACACTTCTAGTAGACAAGTGATGTATTTAGTCTCCATTATGGGATAGAGGATACACTAGATGGATTTGAAGAAAACATTCCTTAATGGGATAATTTAGGAATAAGTGTACAACAAGCAACCTCAAGGTTTTGAGGTGAATGGGAACTTAGTCCTATGTTTGCAGGAAGAAAAAGGATTTGTATGGAATAAAGCAGACACTGTGGACATGGTATTACAATATATATTGATACTTGCAAAGAATGGGTTTCACCAAAACATAAGGTAATTCCAACTTATATTTCATATTTGTTAAGTTGTTTGATCTACTCATTTTGGTGATGTATGTAGATGACCTAATTTTCATAGGTTCATAGAAGGTCATTGCAGGGTGCAAGGTAGATATGGAATTTTAGTTCGAGATGAAGGAAATTGGGTTGATTCTTTGCTTCTTAACATTGGAGGTTGCATAGAAACCAAGCGATATCTTCCTTATGGGTGATTCCATGAAGATGGGAAACTCTTTTGGGCCAAATATGATGATGAAAAATGGAAAATTTACCCATGTATTAAATTGAATCCCTCAAAACTCATATTTTCCGTATGAATTTCGACATTCAGTTAAAAAATGAAATGTAGAGAATTATGTTGGCTTTCCAATAATATTTTTTCTAAATATACCAATGTCATTTAATTTGTCAATTTTTCACTTAATGAAACATGTGTCCTTAAAACATTGAAGAGCAATTAACAAGAGCCTAGTGTGTGTACAAAATAATTTAATGTTAAATTAATAATTAAAAAAAAGAAATATATGAGCATGATCTATACATAATACACTAATGCGTACATATTATTCCTTTATTTTCCTTGAAAATTTATATTTATTATTATTTTTGAAATTGGCCAGTAAATATTACAGTCGCATTTTTCACACATGTGCGTGCGTGTGCCAAATATTTTCATTGTTTACATAAACTAAAAATACCATTTTGAAGAGGACACGCCGATGAATAGTTTTTATATATTTTAATTTTTTTGGATGTGTATTTTGAATGTTGTTGATTTATCTTTGAGCTCATTTGAAGGCATCGACATGGTTTTTTTAGGGTAATATTTAGCATAAAATTGAAAAACAATGACATATGAAGATAAAAATTCATAAAATATAGGTCACTGGAGAGAGGTTTCGTTGACAAATCCAATAGTATCAAGTTTGTCTATTAATGTGCATTCAATGACATAGTTGAAGCCCTTGAAAGGCACACAATATTTTGTTTCTGTAAAAAAAGGTATATGGGCATGTTTTAGGCCCTCGATTGAGATATTAACTTGATCAAGATTTTTAAATACCTCGATCGAGGGCTTTACACAACCCTTGATTGAGGTATCCTCAATCCCTCAATTGAGGTTTTAAAAAAGCGCTCGAACAAGGGTTTGTTTGTGTAAAAACGAATAAAAAAGAGTTGGAGAAACGGGTTGGACAATTAATGTTGTCCAACCACCACTCCCACACAAAAAAATAAACCAAACTCTATTTAACCACTAAACGATTAACCAATAACACTTGTTTAAATCATTATCAGATGGGTTTCAATTAGTTCTATGTGAATTTCATGTTGTTCAATTAGATTTCATTATCTATGAATGAATTTCTTTGTATATCTACTTCAAATTTCATATTAACATATTGTTGTTTGTTATAACAATTGGAAGAAATATTTATTTGTCATTCAAGCTTGATGGGGAATAAAAGAAAATGATAAAGGAAGCATGCTCGTGAACAAAACGACGATGAAGGGTGTGAAAAGAATAGTGAAAGGATGAGGAAACAAAGAGCAAGGTTGAGAGAAGAAGAAGATGTGCACCAAAATCCAATGGAAAACAACTATGGTAAATTTTTAATTACATGCTACCTAATTTAAATTTCATAGTTTATATTTCTCTAATTAGTTATCTATTACTATTTTTTTTACTTTTGTTTGTAATGAAATTCTTAACAATTTGTTATTTATATTTCAAAATTTGTAACAATTTAAAAAAAATTAACTATTTCCTAATCTTTCTTAAATATTTTGTTTGTAATGAATGATATTCTTATTTATTTCTTAACTTTGTTATTTATATTTCAAAATTTTTAGAAGTTTTCAAGATAAATAAATAATTTTAAAGTGACTAACAATGCTCAATGTTAATGGAACAATTTTCAAATTAAATGGACACTTTCCAATTTTCAAGTTATTAAAATTTTTGAAGTAAAACCCAATTTTATAACTTTAATATAACAATTTTCAATTAAATATACAATTTCCAAGTTACTAACAATTTTTAAGTTAAAATTTAGATATTTAGCTATATTCTATTTTCTAAGTTACTAACAATTTCAAGTTAAATGTAATTTCAAATTCTTGTTTTGTTATTTGTTAAAAAATTATTTGTTTAGCTTCATGTGAGCTCCAAGTCTCAACATTTGTTGATTGAAATAAGCAACAATGTATCATTTTAGAACCCTCATTTTATTTGAAATGAACATTGTGATAGTTATGTATTAGCTGGAAAATTCAATTGGAAAACAAATGAAATGAACATTTTGATAGTTATGTAGTAATTGTAAAATTCAATGAACAAATAAAATGAACATTGTAATAATTATGTAGTAGTTGGAAAATTCAATGACATGATCAGTTACCATGAACATTGTGATAGTTGTATAGTAGTTGGAAAATGCAATGACAAAAAAAAAATGAACATTGTGTTAGTTATGTAGTAGTTTGAAAATTCAATGACAACAAAAGGGTTGTATATTTGATCAAATTTCAAATTGTGCTTACCATTGATCTAAATAGATTTGGTATGTGGTATGTGGTATGTGGTATGTGTATATCATAATATATTAAACATGCACTAAAAAATCAAATAGTGTTCTTATAATCATTTAAAGTTAAATGTATAATTATCAAGTTAAGTACATACTTGATTTTCAAACTTTACTAACAATTCTAAGTCAATGTACAATTTCAACTTGAATACATATTTACTTATTTTCAATTCAAGTTACAAACATTTTTCTTGTTTTTAATGTATTTTAAATTCTTGTATCAACATTTTCTATGCATGAATATAGGGATAAGTTTTTTTTCCTTATAATACCATAATAATGAATTATAAAAAATGATTTGTATAGCCTCCTGTGAGATCTAAGTATCAACATTTGTTGATTGAAATAATTTTTAATGTCTCCTTTTATAACCCTAAATTTCTTTGAAATGAACATTGTGATAGTTGTGTCTAGTAGTTGGAAAGTATCATGATAACAATAAAAATGAACATTTTGATAGTTAGGTAATTGTTTGAAAATTCAATGACAACACAAGGGTTGTAGATTTTGTCAAATATCAAATTGTGTCTACCATTGATCTAATTAGATTTGGTATATGCTATGTGGTATGTGGTATGTGTATATCATAATATATTAAACATGCACTAAAAATATAAAATCATGTTCTTATAAATATGTACATAACAATGTGTAATAATTTGTTACAGTTTTCAAGTTAAATAGATAATTATCAAGTCACTCGCAATTTTCAAATTGTTAAGCTCCACAACAAATTTCAAGTTACTAGCTATTTTAAAGTTAAATGTACAACTATCGAATTATTAACAATTATAAAGTCAAATACATACTTGGTTTTACAACTTTACAAACAATTCTTAAGCTAAATGTAAAATTTCAAGTTAAATACATATTTAGTTATTTTCAATTCAAGTTACAAACAATTCTCTTGTTTTTAATGTATTTTCAATTCTTGTACCAACTATTTCTATGCATGAATGTAGGGATAAGTTATATTTGTTTCCTTATAGTACCATAATAATGAATTATAATATATTCAATAATAAAATCTAGGAGCTTACAAATCAACGAATAATGAGTGTGTGTATGTTATGCACATGAGTTAGTGCAACAATAATATAATAATGCTAATGTTATCACATTAATGCCATGCAATTATGTAGGGATAGATCATGGTCAGTCATCACATAATCATGATCAAGAATGACATGAAACTATGCCCCCTCATGTGGAAATTAAACCCAATATATAGAACAATTACACTCACAAAATTGCTAATCAATCATGCAAAATTCACACCAAAGGAGACCGAAATTGGAGCATAACAGTGATCTGTATTCAATAAGTGTAAAATAGCCAACGTTTTTAAGTAATAGGATGCTGCAATATATCATTACATGAGAGAATCAAATGCATAAAGATGCCATTTGAAATAGTCAAAAAGTAGGCTTACTAAATCTAGTCAAATCCCCCATAGGTGCATAAAGCAGTTTCCAAATCTATGAAGATGTTCACGAATTTGCTAAGTCAAGTGGGAAAGCTAAAGAGGGATGTAAAGAAAACTCATACATGCTTTTATTTGGAGAAAATGAAGGAGGAGGATGTGGGAAAAAAACAAGTCAACTACACCTAGTCTAGCTTTTTCCTTTTGCCTTAAATTAGAATAAAACAAGGCAACTTTTTAGAAAAAGTAGATATGCACTTTGGAGGATGGAGGATCTGGAATAAAGAAGACATGCTAAATTGGGATTCAAGGATGTTTCCCAAGCACTCCATGAATCATTTTTAGCATGTGTTGACTTCTAAGACTTGTAGAAGGCAAGAATGAAATCTAGGAAACTAGGTAATAAGACAAAAATAATTAAAATTATGTCTAAGGTAGGTAACTATGGGTTGATTATTATAACACCCCCCCTTAAGCCTGAATTTATGAGTAAATATCATAAAACTATATGGCCTAGCAACAAGGCGTAGTCACCCTTTACATACTGCTTGTCCATACAACCAAGGAAAGAGGCAAAAACCTAGCGGGAAAATCCTCCCTTAAACATGGATAGGAAAAACAAAATTTTGGAAATATTGTCATCAATCATGCTTCACAGCATGATCAACAATCCCCAACAATGATTTGAGATTGCTAAAGGTCTTCTCAAAAAAAACTTTGGTGAAGATGTCTGATACTTGTTTTGAAGATGCACAGAAGAGTAGATCAATGGTGCCATCATGCACAAGCTGTCTGATGTAATGCATAAGGATATCAATGTGCTTGGTTCACTATCTCTAAACTGGATCATTGTAGATTCAAATGGTGCTCTGATTATCACAGTATATAATAGTTTAAAACTCTGATTCTAAACCACATTCTCCAAGTATCCCTTGCAACCACAAACATTGAGTTGTTGCATTTACAACTCCTCTATACTTTGCTTATGTAGATGAGAGTGCTATGGCACTCTGCTTCTTGCTTGACCAGCTGATTTGTCCTTCTGCAAGCATGAACACATATCCTAATGTAGACTTTCAATCTGTGTTGTCACCTTCCCAATCACTGTCAGTAAACCCAATCAAATCAAGATCGGATTTTGCTTTGTAGAAGATCCCATGAGTTCTTGTTCCTTGAAAAAAGTTTAGGATCCTTTTGGCTGCTCTCCAATGGATCTCATGAGGCTGATCCATGTATCTTGAAGCCACACTAATAGCATAAGATAGATAAGGTCGATTGTTTGTAAGATAAAGCAAACACTCAATCAACTACCTATACAGTGTATTATTTACCATAGGAGAAGAACCTGCTTCTTCAAGCTTAACTCCTGAAAGGAAGGGAGTCTTGCTTGGCTTGCAATATTTCATGTTGAAATTTTTTAGCAAATCCAGAGCATACTTGGACTGATGTACTTTGATTCCATGTTGGGATTGAGCAATTTCAAGACCCAAGAATTGGCTCAACAATCCCAAATCTGTCATAGAAAATGCATGGTTCATTGCATCCTTCAAGGAGGAAATCTCTTTCTTTGAACTTCCTGTAATCAGAAGGTCATCCACATATAAGAAAAGAACCATGAATTATATTCAAATAGACATTAGGATTATAATTGCATCAATCAAAACTCAGTGATAGCAAAAATCCATCAATCTTGGCATACCAAGCCTTGGGGGCTTGCTTGAGCCCATACAACGATTTCTTTAACCTGCACACTAAATATGGATTAGAAACAAAACCTTCAGGTTGCTGCATGTAAATATATTCAGTGAGATCTCCCTTTAGGAAATCACACTTCACATCCATGTGATGTACCTCCCACTGCTTCGAAGCTGCAATGGCTAAAGTTAGCCTTATGGAGTCCATCTTTGCCACTGGTGCAAAGGTTTAATTGTAGTCAATACCATGTACTTGTGAGTAGACCTTGGCTACCAATATTGCTTATTTCAAAGGTGAACCATCAGTAGCAAACTTAGTCTTGAAAATCCACTTACATGTAAATAGCTTCCTCCCTGGGGGAAGATCAACCAGTTCCCAAGTGTTGTTCTTTTGGAGCGAGCTGAATTCTTCTTTCATGGATGTTTGCCATCTTGGATCATATACTACATATGCATATGTTTGTGTATCTGATTCAACCATCAGATAGCACTTCTCAGCAAATAGAGGGTCTTTCACACAAAGGGCACTCTCAAATTGAGATCTAGTCCTCATAGTGTCACTACGATTTACAGCTAGCTCCCCAGCTGCGTGAATGGTCTTTTCTGCCCATTTTGGTCTTGTAGGAATATTAGGATCTGCAATAAAATCATCATTATCAGAAATATCAGAATAAAAAAACTCATTAGTCTCTCCACTTACAATCAATGGATCTGGTGGTGAAGAAGACTCTCCAAGTTCAACTGCTACTAAAGGCTCTTCTTGGAATTGAGCACTTCTTTCAATGAAATATTTGTTAGTGCTCAAGTTGATCAGCTTGTACCCTTTTGAATCTTCATAATACCCAACAAATAGGCACTCTTGGCTTTGGGATGCAAAGCCTTCCTCTTTTCAGTTGGAATTCTAGCCCAAGACTTTGAGCCAAAAATCCTGAAATGGGTCACATCTGACTTGTTCCCACTCAAAGATTCAAAAGGCGTCATACCATCAAGCTGCTTATGAGGCACCCTATTATAGATTTAGGATGCACATTTTATAGCCTCAGCCCAAAACTTTGGTGGCAAAGTCTTAGCCTCCATCATGCAGGTTGCCATGTCCTTCAGTGATCTGTTCTTTCTCTTAGCAACACCATTTTGCTGTGGTGTGTAAGGGATTGAATGGTGCATCTGAATACCTGCATCTTTACAATACTGAATGAAATCATACTTGACATACTCACCACCATTGTTAGATCTGAGTATCTTGATTTTCCTCCCAGACTTGTTTTCAACCAAGGCTCTAAAGACTTTGAAGAGGTCAAAAACTTCAGACTTTTGCTTTAGCAATTAAACCCAACAATACTTGGAAAAATCATCTATGAAGGTCAATGCACATTTGGCTTGAATCATGGACATATGAGGGAATGGACCAGCAATGTCACTGTGGATCAGCTCAAGAGGTGCAGAGGTTCACTCATGACTAGCTTTCTCATACTTGTGCTCTGGATGTTTTCCTAGGATACAACCTTGACAGACTCCCTTAGAAAATTTGATCTTTGGTAACCCTATGACCATATCTTTTTTGCTCAAATTAGAAAGATACTTGTAGTTAATATGGCCAAATATTTCATGCCAAAGCTTGCTTGCTTCATTAGCATGAATCAGAAGAGCATAGGGGTTTGAGTAGGGTAGAAAATGAGAAAACTTGTATACCTTCGAAGTGTGATCTACAGCACCTTTTGCTATGACTTTACCATTCAAAATCTTAGTGATTTCAACATCATCAGGGGAGAAGATGACCTTCTTTGGAGACCCAGTATGAGTCATCTGATACACTGACAAGAGATTAGAGGCAAGAATTGGAACATACAACAAATTATTGAGCTTACCATGGTGAAGATCAATCCTTCCTTTCCCCAAACTGTCAGTGAGAGAGTCATCTCCCAAAACTATTGGTGGACCTTTCGACATGTCAAGAGAGGAGAATGTCTTTTTTTTCGAAACCATATGTCTAGAAGCTCCAGAGTCTATGATGAATCTAGGTGAGCTTGATGTGCCAGCAACTAAGGCATGTACTCTCCCTCTTCCCTCTGAATTTGATCCTCCTTCCCTCTTCTTTGAGCAATTAGGAAGGGAGATGTTATTCTTCTCTAGGAGTTGGGTCAACATGCCAATTTTCTTCTTCATACAAGAGCTCTCAAGATGATATCCCTTACTGCAGTATGCGCACTTACTCATTTTTCCTTTGTTCTTCTTCTTCTGGGAGTTCTTCTTGGAACCTTGGGGCTCCTCTTGAGACTTGTTCTTGTCTCTGTTTTGCTCAAGTGGATTTTTAGATTTTTTCTTTCTTTTTGAATCCACCTTTGAATCTCCAGCAACCAAAGCTTGGTCTTTGGAAGGTTTGATGGTGCCCATCATCACCAACTTATCTTGATCCTGTGTGAGGGATTCCATGAACTCTACAAGATTAGGCATATTCCAGGCTCAAGCTATCAACTTGGTGGCATGGAAGGTCGAAACAAACACTGAATAGTCAGGACCAAGCTTAGAGAGTATGGCCAAAACTAGTTGCTCTTCCTTCTTTTTGATCCCACACTGTTTCAACTGCAAAACAAGGGCCTTAAACTTGGAAAAGTAGAGTTGTAATGATTTGAAGCTACTGGGACTCAAGAATATCACCTCATTCTTGATTTGATGTCCTCTCATCTCATCTATATTTCCAAAAATATCTTCTATCTTCTCCCATAATTCATTAGGTGATGTCAATCCATCAAGATGTAAGAGGAGGACTCTTGAAATGCTCAGACACAAAAGACCATAGGCCTCATCCCTCATGTTGTGCCATTTAATTTTCTCTGCAGTTGTATTGGGATCTACCTCAGTTGCCATAGTTACCTTGTAGAGACCTTTTTCTCTCAACAATATCTCTATCTCATCTTTCCACTCAAATAAATTGAATGGAGTCAAGATGATCTTCTGAGTTTGGTCCATATCTCAGAAACTATTCCCTCCAGTCAGGATAATACGCTCCCATTCAAGATGTCAATCCTGCAATAGAAATAAGGAAGGAGAGAAATTGATATACAAAGGCTCTGATACCATGTGGAAATTGACCCCAAGAGATAGAGCAATCACACTCACAAAATTGCTAATCAATCATGCAAAATTCACACCAAAGGAGACTAAAATTGGAGCATAACACTGATATGTATTCAATAAGTGTGAAATATCCAAACTTTTGAAGTAATAGGATGCTGTGATATATCATTACATGAGAGAATTGAATTCATAAATATTCCATTCAAAATAGTAAAAAATTAGGCTTACTAAATCTAGTCAAATCCCCCATAGGTGCATAAAGAAGTTTCCAAATCTATGAAGATGCTCACGAATTTGCTAAGTCAAGTGGGAAAGATAAATAAGGATGGAAATACAACTCATACATGCTTTTATTTGGAGAAAAGGAAGGAGGATGATGTGGGCAAAAAACAAGTAAACTACACCTAGTCTAGTTTTTCCTTTTTCCTTAAATCAGATTAAAACAAGGCAGCTTTTTAGAAAAAGCAGATATGTGCTTTGGAGGATCTGGAATAAAGAAGACATGCTAAGTTGGGTTTCCAGGATGTTTCCCAAGCACTCCATGACTCATTTTTAGTGTGTGTTGACTTCTAGGACTTGTAGAAGGAAACTAGCATAGAATGGAATCTAGGAAACTAGGTAATAAGACAAAAATAATTAAAATTAATGTCTAAGGTACGTAACTATGGGTTGATTATTCTAACAGCTCATGATCATGATCATCCATCACAAGACACTTTGCACTCACATTTCAAGTATAATTGGGAGTTGTAGTGGGGTTGAAAGGGGTGGAAATTTTCTAGAGGATTGTGAGGTTGTTGTTGTATGAGAAGAGATTGAAAACCCAATCCCTAGTTGGATAATCAGAGAGCATGTCAGGAACATAATCAAGTCGTATTTTGAACAATATTTAGTGATGTCATAAGCTCAAATCCTACATGGGTTGACAAAACAAAAAAATGAAATGTGCCAAAAACTTGTTGGGTTTTCAAGATGCTAAAAAAAAACACATGCGAGAATACAATAGAAAATGTAAGAACCGCATTATATTTGTTTGGAAAATCAAGAAATGATGATATCCAAGCTGATCGTAGGGAAATTACAATGATTGTTGTGGCACCAAGCACGTCAAGAAATCTAATGGTAGCAAAAATTGCATCATTGCTTAATATTTCAAAAAGAACGTTGTTCACATAAACTAAATTTAGGGTCTGAATAGAAGAAAATGATGAAGCTACTTGTTGGGATATTATTTGTAGGGAACCCTATTGAGGCAGGTTAGTAGAGGGAATTAGAGAGAAGGTGATAAAGTTTTGGGACAACCATTCTTGTGGTATTTCAGATCGAAAGCATGTCCTATGACAATGTTTATCCAGAGGGATTTATCAAGAGCATTATAAGCATGTGATGGAGATGATGAGAGTTTCACTTTAGGGTGAATTCCAAGAAACCAATCATGGCGTTTAGATCGCATTTAGGATGTTCAATAAATTGAAATTGTGGCATATTAGGCCAAATACAATTTGTGACACTTGTTTATGCCTATGCCATGTTGATTCCAACTATACTATGACAAATTTTTGGATTTTTGCAAAAGGATTTGGAAAGATGAACCAAATCCTCACACATTGTAATATCCCTTATCTAAATCAGATCCGAAATATTAAATCTTACTGTTGATATTATCAAAAGTGGAATAAATTTTTAAAAGATGATTAAGCATTTTCTTCAACAATAAAAACATAGGCAGTAATGACATAAAATGAGAGTGCAAAGGATTAATGGGAGAATGTTGGGAGACAGTTTTGGAGATAGTTAGTTGCACAACATCGATGATGATGTGCAAGGTCAAAGTTGATGCGCAAGGTAGGAGATGGCACGTAAGACAGTTCGGCCATATTTTGTATATTTTGGTCATTATTTTGTAGTTTTTGGTCCAAGTAGTTAGGAAGTTGATCTAAGTGGGCCACTAATGTAAAGGCTCAAGCCTATAAGTAGATATAGAAGTTGTATTGTTAAAGAGTCCTTGGATTGTGATACTTTTGGAGAGATCATATTTCATGTACTTAGAGAGCACATCTGTGATCTGTTTTTGATGAGAGATCTGAACTGTGGAACTGTTTTGAGAACCTATGTTTTGATGCAAAGTTAATATGACATGATAGAGATTTGATGGAAACACTGTGTCTTTTTACTTCTTTCTATTTTCCTGCTTTCTGCAATGTGGTATGAAGGGATGGATATTGCGATATGATGTTTCTTCTTGAATGATGTGGTGTTTCCATGTGTTGACTAATGTTATGTTAGTAGATATGTTTATGCATCAAAATTTCAGTTGTGATCTGAATATGTTGATGTGACCTAATGAATGAGAATTTGAATCTATGTATGTATGAACCAATGCTTGGATCTGCTCAGTAATGCTGTGATAGTTTGATAGTAGATGCACAAAATACTCCTTCTTACCGCAGAAATGTGGTTCCAACAATTATCCCTTGAACATCTCGGGTGATACCTCATCTGCTCCGTAGGTGTTGTTGGATAGGGTACGACTTGTCTGGGCCGATGCTTAGGGAGATGGATGTGTTAAAGGTGTCGACAGAAAGTGAACCCCCATCGAAGGATATGTGTCAACAAAAGGTTCCGTTGGTGGGACCATAGTGTGCAGAGAAGGAGGACATGTTATGGCATCCACTGAGACCAGAGATTCAATATTGGTTCAACCAAAAGGCTCAGGAATTTGTTCTAGAGGAAAATCAGAACCCAGGATTGACGACAGAACAATGGATGGGAAGGTACCTATATTATGATCTCCACGAATACTTTTTCTCTGAGTTTCTGGTCATCTTGTATGAGTGGTTGGTGCATTTAACCTATTAGAAGACAAATTTCCAAGGAGGCGAGCCCACTTGCTAGACCCCAGACCCGATTCAACAAATGTAGGAGGTAGATAACATAGCATCAAGGGCCGTCGAAGTCTGGATTGACACCATCTTGGAAGGCTTCATAACCCAGTTCGTAGTCGACACAGTCAAGTCTTATAGCAACGCAGAAAGGGAATTATTCAAAGGACCAAGAGGTAGGTTTCTGTTATGTTTTCAACTGTCAATTAAGATGCTCATATGTAAAAAAGGTATATTGAAGATGAACTCCGATGAGTAGAGCCCTGGTGTGCGGAGAATGCGGGTACCGCAGAGATGAGGGTTGGATGGAATGATACAGGGTAGATAGATGGGATTTACAGCGAGATTATGAGGGAAGCTAAGGAAGGAAGTGCTCTTCTACGAAGTGGAGTAAGGTTTCAGCAAGAGAAGAGGCAGAGGACATGGGAGAGTCCTGCTACGACCGAGACAAGAGGCTACGAGAGAATATCACAAGGGACAAAGCAACCCTACAATGACAAAGGAGATTCCTATGTTACACCCAAGCTTGAGGAAAGACCAACCCAGAGAAACAACGTACCCACACCTTCGTGCACTGTGCCACACTCAAGAAGAAATAGTAGCTCAACACCAACGTGTCTGATGTGTCAACAACATTCTAATAGTAGTGGATCAGCAAGAGTAGGAAGAAGGCCCAATATGGTGGGCGATGATGTAAAGTTACCTTTGTTTCATGGGAATAGGACCGAGGATCCTGAACAATATTGGTTTTTGCGTGAAGCAGTTTGTACTGTAAAGCAAGCCCAAGATGATTATTTTAAGAAGGGTTAGTTGGCGACAACCTTTCGAGGTCGCGCACTAGATTGGTACATGAATTTTACATAAGTTCCCACTGGGACTCCAACGAAGATTTCAGTCAAGATCAAAAAAGGATTGATCGAGGAGTTCATAAATCCCAAGTCTGAAGTGCAATATATCATAGAGTTAAAGGAGATCAAGCAATATCCAAATGAGACTGTTCGGGATTTTGATCAACGATTCGAGATGCTGATGGAAAAAGTCAGCTTTGGAATGAGTGTTACAGAGAGAAACTTCCTATGGCTTTGGGGTACCATAACAGACTGAATGACACCATAAATCAATCCTTTCCAATATGCAAGAGAAATAAATACATCTAACACTAAGGGACATGAATCGTACCTTATTCCAGATGGTTGATGTAGATCCTTGTTGAGCTTTTCCAATCATGCTTGTATTCCAAATTCACTCTCAACAACAACAAAAAAGAAAATCATGCTATATATTCAAGTGTTAGGCCTACTCTAGAATATAAAATCAATAATGTATAAGAAAATAATTACATCCATGGATAAAATATTCATATTTATGCACATGTATTGGACAAGAAATGGATATTTCTATTAATAAAAACATAGATAGAATAGTGACAACCTCTGTCGGCACTTCTTCGAACCGAAGAAAGTGAGTCCTCCACCTGGGCCTCCACCACTTCAATCCTGCATCTCTCAATGGAAAGCTCACAAAGAAAAGGCAAGCTTGGGAAGAGCATCACTATGTGCTCCAAAGGGACAAAGGGATGTAGACTCAAGCATAACAAGTGAGGAAAAAATGGACTATAGTTTCCTTGCTCTCAATTTTCTCCTCCTTCAATGTATGTAAGTGGATCAATATATAGCACTCCAAAGAGGCGATGGAGGGTCGATTTCAAGCATTCTAAAGGAATATGGAAGTCCAAGAGACAAGATATTCAGACCCCTATGAGGAAAACTCCAAATTTTTTTGTCTTCATGCACATTTCCTGATGTATGCGGGTTTTGGATCAAAAGTTGCGTATGCACGCGAGTATGGATTTAAAAGTTGCGTATAGGAATAAACAAGTGGTTTTTTTGGATAATCTTGGAACATCAAAGTATAATATGGGAAAAGGGGGTCCATAGAGTCTTCAGAGGGACATGGAAGGCCATAAATATGTGATCAACCAAGTGTGGTAAAATCAGCTATAAAAGATGCCCCCTAATGTGTGAGGTCAGAGGAGTAACATGATGGACGAAATACATTATATAATGTATCCCAAAATTGGAGTAATGAAGACCCAGGTGGAAGAACCAACCACTCATCAGTACAATACAATGAATAATCTCTGCATATGACTGCAAATATAGATATAGAAGCCCCAGATACATAAGAGTACAATGGCCATGAATAGGCATGATATACAAATGTCATGTGTGTTCATCGCCATGTACAATATACAATGGATCAAGATCTCCATAATGAATGAAGATATCTTATATACACCGAAATCTGATCACAAGAGCTGAAATCTCATGAATACTGACATGATCAAGGAGGTAGCATATGTGGAATGCCACCAATCTCAGAGGTCTTCTATGCAAACCGCTACGAGTACATTTCCTACTATGTGAATAGATGTGTCGAGGTCAAACATAATAGTCCATCATCTGATTACCGGTCATTGATGTATACCATTAATAGATGTGAGATCACCCATCGATAATGATAATGGGAATCAAGGCACAAAGTGAAATCTAACAAGTGTGAATATATGTGTTGAGGTCAAACACTTGAGAGAATCCATCGATCAGGGGACATTGATGTATTCTTAAAACTGTCGATGGCGAGAGAACCTACCACTAATTCCTGTAAGTCTCAAGGCACTCAAATGGACTCTAGACTCCTATTCCATAATAAATCATATGAATTCGATGGAATGGAATCCATTGGAAGGATGGGATTAAGGCATCCCCCATAAACCAACACGAGGTACTCATCAATGCTGGATAATGTGGAAGAACTAAAATGAACAATATGTGCACGAACCAGTAACTATACTGGGAATGGCCGACATGCAAATTCAATATTACTAAGGAATGGTCGACTCAGGCTTGAACTTCCTTTGAACAATAGAAAATGGAAAATGGTGATTGGAGGTAGGAAACATGGACTCGATATGAAAATTGGGACATCTCTGTGACATAGGAGGCATTGATAGAGGCTCCACGGGAAATTGAAGCATAACTAGCAAGTGGAGATAAACTCAGAGTAACGAGTATAGCTCCTAAAGTCAAACTAACAACCCAACCAATGGATATGATATACAATTCTCTGTTCGAAGGTGACACGACTTGACAACTGCCAAAGACAATATCATTTCCCATCCGGATTTTTATGTTTTTTTATTTTTTTTTGGCCATTTTTGGATGTTGAAAAGCTTGAAAAAGAATAAAAGTGCTTTATAGTGTATAGCTAGGAGGAGACAAGTGTCGCGGGAAAGAAAACTAGTTCCAAGCAGTGGAATATACATATCATGCTCAATGCAAGGAATCATGTGCAGGATAAGGACACTTGAGGGAAGGTCTCCTCCTAATAAATGGTGATCAAGCTGCAAATGATATGTAAAAGGCTCTACTTGGCTAGAATTGATACAAGATCGGGCTACATGGCTTATAAATCGTAAGAAAGGAGCCGGTGTAAAGCTCAATAAGGAAATCAAAACTCATGAAATGCAATCACAACTTGATATATACAAGGGAGTCCCTGGGGAATGGCCAGTATAAATTTCAAGAGGAGTATGAAACTCTTGCTCAAGGACATGGCAGGACTAAAAAGGGACTCTCCAAACCTAAAGGAGAAATCTCAGCATGGGCACCAAATGCAAAAGGGAACCAACTAGGGCACCCATGTATAGGAAAGCTCTACCACTTACATAATGTCACTTCTAGTAGTGGTATGAAGGTTCCGTGACACCACAAAGTGGGTTCATACCTAAGGTTAAGATGAAACGATCATAAGGCAATGCATAAATGCAAGCGGATGTGAAATCCTAAACTAGATGCCAGTTCAACAATATACCTATGATAGGCACAAACGAGTCAAAGTCTCGGTCAAATCTCACTCAAATCAGGTGCCTACATAAAAAATTAGGCCAAATGGTCCAAAAATGTCAATTACGGTCCAAACTATATAAAAAGTGGGTAAAAATTTCAATTATTTTTCTATAAAATAGTGAAAAATATATTTTTCATACTATTTGGAATTTCACCCCACATAGTGTTTTTGAACCCAAAATTTGAAAAGATGATTCCGGGAGCCACGATCCATGAAATCACAAACTTCTTGGATTAGGTAAATCATCATGCCCTACTCATTCATTTCAGTACTTTTATTTTGATTTTTTATGGTCAATTTTTTAATTTAAGCCATCCCAAAATAGGCGGTTCTGGCCCACGCAAAAAAAAGCTAATTTCTACGTATAGGGGATCGACATATGTGGAAAAATACTCGATATCCATGTATGTACGTAGTTGTTCTGAAAACAGTTGCATATAAGGTCGTGTTTGACATTTTCAAAGGAAAAGACTAATGAAACTTTGAATTTCTTATGTAGGATGGTTATAGAGTGGCTTGAATGAGAGCATGAAGACGTTGACAGGGCTATGCGAGGTGATTTACTGGCCCAACAAGCTTTGAGGGCTTGTGTTTTGTACAAGTTCTGGTGTCTTGGTAGCTTGAGGGAAAAACCAAGACTACTCCAAATGCTAGTAGATTATTGGGATCCTGACATGGAGACATTCCAGCTGGATGGGATGCCCCTCAACATAGAGGTTGAGGATATATACTTCATTACAGGACTCTCCCACATAGGGGAAGTGGTCAACCTACAAGCTCATGGATTAGGAGGTGGCATCATGATAGATGAATACATTACAGTGTACTACCTCCTTGATAAAGAAAAGCTTGGGAGTCAGATCCCGACGAACTCAATCCATAACCTAGGGATGAAGGCCATACTATTGGTACTTGGCATGATTGCAGGACTGACATCCCTTCATTAGGAATATAGACCATTGATGTACTATGAAGTGGAATACATGAGGCCTACTATATATTATTGGAGTACCTCATTGCTGGGAAACATGAAACAACAACTGTCAGACTGCAATATGGGAAGGGTAAGAAACTTTAGTTTCACTACCATCTTGAGTACCTTTTTCTTTGAGAAAGTACCAGGGATAATCCCCAGAGTGGAGATCACTCCTCACAGTGCTCAAGATCTAGCTCAGTTGCACTGGGAGAATGTGATGCGACGACCAGGAGGGGGATGAATGGCCAACCCCTACCCATCAGATTTCTTCCTCTGGCAGCGCAGTCAAATCATTTCCATAGATGACTAACCCTATGAGGGGATAGAATTCCGTGGAGACCCTGATATGCCAATCCCACTGGGATCCACATATGGAGACATAGGTAACAATCCTGACTCAAACTTGTTTTTGATTAATTAAATTTTTTTGTGCTTTTTGATATAATGGAATAAAAAAGACATGTTTTTGGTGTGATGACATATATTGATACTTGGTCATATACTTGCAGATGTCAGTCCTAGATGGCTAGAAGGTTTCCCTCGTCATCATTGGATGGGGAGGGATGATGAAATTATAGGTATGGATGTGGATCGTATGCTCCAAAATATCCATACGAACTTCATTAGGCTGACACACAGAGTACCCATGGTGCAAGTCGAGGAATTTCCTGAGGCCATGCAATGAAAGGTGGTGGGAGTACCATGTGCATGGGTTTGCTTATTTTGACAACTAGCTAGATTTTTCGTGTGTTATCATGACCAACACCCTCCACAGGATTAAAATCCTAGATGTACTTTTTTTATGTTAACCGTGTAGTATATTTTGGTGGCTTGGAAGCCCCATTTTTGCATTATGACATTATTCATTACGACACCACGTTTTGGACTCCATTTTAAAGAAAAAGACTTATGATGATCGATTATTTATATTTACATGTGTAAATGTGTTGTTCATGCTTTAATGTCTGTGTAACAAATGCCAATATAGCACGTAATTTTCATATGAATCAACAACTTGATTAAAATTTCTTGTAATGTGAATGGATGTAATGTTCTCATTAAACTGTCGTTATAACAACCTTACTCTCAAGGATATCCGTAATAAAGTGGGATCTCTAATAGGATACACACCATTCAACTGTAAGACCACTAACTGCGAGTCAAGACATACCTCAAGAGACCGAATACCATGAGAAATGAAATCACGCAATAACTCAATCACGACACTATACTCAACAATATTGTTCGATGAAGGCCGAAAACATACACCTACTGATGGCATTCCTAACCTGTAGGAGTATAAATCACCCAAGAAGTAGAAGTTGAGTTTTGAGTGTGGTGGTTGGTACTGTCAGCAAATCCTACATATACCAAAGACTCTGTCAACATCTACCACAACAAACGGAAGCAAGTCAACCAACCTGACTCCCACCATAGTATTTTTTGAGATAGAGCCCATTTCTAGGCTCCGCCAAGGATGTCCCTTTATAATCCACCATCTCATAAGCACCTTTCTCTAATACTCATTTAACCATGTAAGGCCCATGCCACATAGGATTAAAATTTCCTGCCTCTAACGGTTCACTAGCTTGTTCCCACAAAAGGACCAAGTCACCTTCACTAAAATTCCTAGGACGGACAGACTCATTGTATTGGGCTTTAACACGGTGCTTATTAACCTCAAGAGCCACTAAAGAATCCTAATGCTACTCATCAAGTTGCTCCAAGTGGACCAAAAGTTCCTTTAATTCATAAGTCTCTGGTAAAAGTTCCATTGCTAGTTTCAATGAAGGGATTTCACATTCAATAGGTAAAATCGAATCCACCCCATGCACCAACTGATATGGGGAAACACTGGTGGAAGTATTAACCGTGGTTTTATATGCCCACAAAGAAGGATATAACATGACATGCCAATTGGTCTTGCTTTGTGTGATGGTTTGTTGGAGAATGACTAAGAATAGAAGGCAAATAGAGCAGAGCTCTATGTCTCACTTACACAAAGGAATGATCAAACCAATTCAATTGATTAATATGAAATGATTACAATATATAGATGTAGCTTATCATAACAAACCAACACTTAGATCCATAAGAAGTGGATCTGAAACTTCTACATGCTAAATATAGAAAGGACACATCAACCCTAAACCTAGATACTCGGCAAGCATTTCTACATTATTCCAACGTACCCCCTTAATGTAGAAATGGATTTTCTACAACACCTAATTTCTTCCTAAGGATCTCAAAGTGAATCTTGCCAACAGTTTTGGTAAATATGTCAGGGACATTATCACTTGTGTTACAATAGATAAGTTTAATTTCCTTAGACTCAATCTTTTCTCTGATAAAATGATGTTGCAGTTCAATGTGTTTTGTCCTTGCATGATAAACAGGGTTGTGTGCCAATTTGGATGCACCTTGTATTATCACAATGTACTTTTGTGGGTTCTGTTTGTTTTTCTCCAATGACTTCAAGAATCCTCCTCAACCAGACAGCTTCACATGTTGCACTAGACATGGCTTTGTATTCAGCTCCTGTGGATGATAGAGAAATAGTTGGTTGTTTCTTGCTGCTCCATGATGCGACTCCTGATCCAATGTTGAATGGATATCCTATAGTAGATCTTCTATCATCTAGATTTCCTGCCCAATCAGAATCAGAAAAACCTGCCAATTGAACATCAAACTTATCAGTGTATAAAAGACCAAAGTTCATTGTCCCTTTTAGATATCTAAGGACTTTCTTTGCTGCTATCCAATGGCTGCCATTTGTTTTAGCCATGAACTGGATCAAAATGATGATTGCATAAGATATATCTGGCCTTGTGGTAGTGAGATAATTCAGGCTTCCCACCAACTGTCGATACAAAGTACCATCTGCATCCTTTGATCCATCTTGACTACATAACTTCACATTCTGTTTTAAAGGAATTGTTGATACTTTGCAGTCACTCATGTTGAATCTATTCAATATTTCCCTTACATACTTACTTTGAGTGACCATATTTTTTCCATCTTCTCTCCAAACTTCAAGTCCCAAACAATAGTGTAGTTCTCCAAGGTCTTTCATTTCAGACTCTTGTGATAGTCGATTTTTTATTTCTATAATCAACTTACATGCATTTCCTGTAATGATTAGATCATCTACATATAAAGATAACAAACAAATATTTCCTTCCTTATCTTGCTTCATGTAAAGGTTAGGATCACTTTTTATTTTAACTAAAACTTTATGATTAAAGAAGGTATCAATCTTTATGTACCATGACCTAAGAGCCTGTTTTAATCCATAGATAGCTTTCTTTAGTTTACATACAAGATGTTCCTGTCCTTACTGTATAAATTTTCCAGGCTGAACTAAGTAGACTTCTTCTTTTAAATCACCATTTAGGAAAGCAAATTTTACATCTAATTGATGAATTTTCCATTTATGTGTTGTGGCTAATGCAACCAAAATTCTAATTGTGTTTAATTTTTCTACTGGTGCAAAATTATCTTCAAAGCCAATTCCCTCCTTTTGTGTATAGCCTTTTTCTACTAGTCTTTCTTTAAAACTTTCTATGCTACCATCTGATTTAATCTTATATTTAAACAACCATTTACATCCTATGGGTGTCTTATCCTCTGGTAACTCAGTCAATTCCCAAGTCTGATTTTTCATAATTGAGTTATATTCTCCATTCATTGCTTCAACCCATTCTACTTTATCTTTGGCCTATTTGTAATTGATTGGTTCACTGATATTCATTAAATTAGACATTAGAGCATAATAATTGTACCTTGGAGGGGGACAAATCTGTCTTGTTGACATTCTTAGCATTAAATTACCTGTAGGGGTACCATCCATAATTCTTCTGCTTTTTGTTGTGTCTTCCTCTGAACTTGTAGAAGTACTAATTCTGCTTTTGGTACTTTCACTGCTGCTTCTGTTTCTTTCATTATTGCTGCTACTATTCTGTTCCTCATGCTTCTCTTGTGGCTCTTTCACTTCCTGCTCATGAAATATTGAGTTTAACTTGACATATTCATCATTGTTAGTCAGACTATGCCATTTTTCTGTTTTGTCACTTGCATCTGTATGTTCATGGAATGCCACATATCTACTAGCAATTAATTTATGAGTGCTAGGAGGAAACAACTTATAGGCTTTGTGATCATTGCAATACCCAACAAAGACACATTCAAGTGATTTAGAATCTAGTTTCCTCCTATTATCTTTTGGTATGTGGGAAAATGCTTTACAACCAAAGATTCGTAAATGCTTAACTTGTGGTTTATATCCATTGAAAACCTCAAATGGTGTCTAAAATTCCAATTTATTTGTGTGACTGATATTTTTCAAATATACAACACTATTCATAGCTTCTGCCCAAAAGCCATTCAAAATTTGATTACCTTGTAGCATGCTGCGTGCACATTCAACTAATGTTCTATTCTTTCGCTCTGTTATCCCATTGTGCTTAGGAGTGCGTGATACTATAAACTGTTGTTGGATGCCATTCTCCTTATAGTATCTCTTGAAAGCTCTAGACACATATTCACCACCATTGTCGGATTTGAAAATATTAATGCACTTTTCTATCTACTTTTCAATCATGGTCCTGAACTCTTTGAAGTATTCGAATACATCTCCTTTCCTCCTTATGAATTACACCCATGTGTATCTGGATCTATCATCAATGAATGCCAAAAAATATGATGCACCTCCTAAAGATCTAGTTTGCATAGGTCCACATAGGTATGGGTGAATTAGTTCAAATAGACCAATTTTCCTCTTTTCTTGATGTACTGGAAATTCTTCTCGATGTTGTTTACCAAGTGCACATGCACTACATTATAAATGTTCACTTTTTATTACAGGCAGGCCCTCAACCATAGATTTCTTCGAAGTAATACAATATCATGGTGGTTAATATGGCCACACCTTTGATGCCAAAGTTCCTCTCTGGTGATTACAGTGGATGCAAGTGCCTGGTGATTGTCTTTGCTCACATCCAGCTTGTAGAGTCCTCTGCATCTTGAACCTATAGCAACAATCTTAAAGTGGTTTCGAATGTCTTTGATATGGCATTGGTACTTACCAAACTCTACCTTTAGGTCATTATCAGTTATGGTTGAAACATATATTAAATTTTTCTTAATGCCGGGCACATACATGACATTATGAATATGTCTCTACTCTAATGAATATGAAGTGTTAGGACTACTCTAACATATATAATCAATCATGTATAAGCAAATAAATACATCCATGGATACAATATTCATATTTATGCACATGTATTGGATAGGAAATGGATATTTCTATTAATAAAAACATAGATACAATAGTGAAAACCTCTGTCAGTACTTCTTCGAACCCGAGAAACTGAGTCCTCCACCTGGGGCTCCACTACTTCAATCCTCCATATCTCAATGACAAGCTCACAAAGAAAAGGAAATCTTGGGAAGAGCATCACTGTGTGCTCCAAAGAGACAAAGGGATGCAGAATCAATCATAACAAGTGAGGCAACATTGGACTATAGTTTCCTTTCTCTCAATTTGTCTCCTCCTTCAATGTATCCAAGAGGCTCAATATATAGCACTCCAAATAGGCAATGGAGGGTCAAGTATGAGTGTTCTCAAGGAATATAGAAGGCCAAGAGACAAGATATTTGGACCCCTATGAGGAAAACTACAAAAATATTTGTCTTCATGCACATTTCCCGATGGATGCGGGTTTTGGCTCAAAACATGCGTATGCACACGAGTATGGCTTTAAAAGTCGTGTATAGGCATAAACAGGTGTTTTTTGGGGGATAATCTTGGAACAACAAAGTATAATGTGAGAAAATGGGGTCCATAGAGTCTGCAGAGGGACATGGAAGGACATAAATATGTGATCAACCATATGTGGTAAAATCAACTATAACAATGAGTGATGTACAACACAAGGAGTGGTTCATCGCGACATTGGTAATGCATATAAGGATTCCCTTGATGCAACAAAAGATTGTGACATCGAGCGAGGATTTGGAGATTGTGATGAAGCTATAAGATTCACCTATTGGTGAAAATAGAGTTGGTATGAATCAAATTCAAACACAACAGGTGAACCTGATAATCCAGTTGCAGGATATCAAGAAAGGGAGAGAGCATCACGAAGAAATATGGTGTACTTGATGCCATGTGGAAGGACATCACAAGGATTAGTGCTCAAATTTTTGAAATTACCTACTATCGAGAGCTCCAAATACATCGAGTCATGGTGGAATTCCATGGTGCCGTGTTTCCAAGTTCATGGACATCGACACAAATATTGTGTCTTTATGCAGAAGATGGTCCTGGGACCGATGAATTTGTATTGCACATTTTGTTGATCTGTTGGGAACGAAGATAAGGAATGTCGAGCATATGATTTGTTGTAGGAAAGGATGATGGATGCAATGTACTATGTGAAGAGATAATACCATCGAATGGTACAACCACAAAAACATTTGCAGCAACAACCGCAGGTGGTACAGCCACAGCCGCAGCCACAGCCACAGTTTGTGTCATAACTGCAGTTTGTTCCGCCACCACCATAGTACAATCAGATGCAGTATGCTCCAAAAAAACCGTAGTATACTCAACCATATTATACCCAATCATAGTACATTCAATAACATCTGAATCCCCTACAGCAACAATAGCCTAACCAACTGTGATATCAGTAGCATGGAGGATTGCGAGGAGGAAAAGGTGGAGGTTTTGGTCAAGGAGGAGGATGAGGTCACGGATCTGTGAAATGTTATAATTGCAGAGTACTAGGACATTATCAGAGATATTTTCTGAACTTGCAAGTGCAATGTACTTATCATATCATTGCAGATCACACTATTGATAACTGTCCGCAATTGATCGCAAAGTGGAAAGAAAGGAACATTCCATAGTTGCAGAACCAGAAATAGAACCAGAACCATAATCAGAATCAGAACCAAAATGTAAATCAGAACAAAAACCATCCAGTGAATCCTCCACCAAACTAGAACCAAGGACCAATTGTTGCGAAGATCTTGGTAGAGCCCAGAGTTCAGTTTGGTGATGTTGTTGTAATTACTCGTGGAGGTACGACAACAGGAGATGATGGCATGATTCCACAAATCCAATTGGCTAGAAAGAAAAAGGTATAATTTGAATTCGACGAGAGGGACACATTATTTGAAGCATGTGATGTGATAAGAAGAGATTTGGGTAAGTTGTCTGTTTACGAAATGCCACTTGTTTTTTATTCCACTTTGGTAGCAGGACCATCGCAACAGCATGGTACCTTGCAAAACTTCTTTGAAATTTGTTTGTCATTGGAAAAATACCTTGATGCACTCGACGAGATTGTGAGTCTACTACATTGACCAGAGAAAGGGCAAAGGGAGTCTGCTGTGAACTCCCTGAACAAGAAGAAAATGGGGAAAGAGATGAGAATGAATATTCAGATTGGGGATTATGAGGTAGATTCAGTCATTTTGGATCTAGGATCGGATGTCAACATTCTGACAAAGCAGACATGGTAGAAGATGGGGATCCCATAACTAGTTTGGTCCCTTGTGTAGTTGTGACTGGCTAACTAGGCCAGAGTGACACCAATTGGGCGTGTACTGCATCTAGCATTCGAAGTGGAAGGCATGAAGACTTACACAAAATTTGATGTTATTTAGGTTTTTGATGACAGAAGATCATACCCCGCACTGCTGGGGATTGGATGGGCTAATGACAGTTTGGTGATGATTAATTTTAAGAAGCGCATATGACCTTTGAGAATCATGACATCATAGTCATAGCTCCAATGGATCCAAATGAACGAATAAGGTATGTTGAACTAGTTAAGGTAGAATTTGTAGGAGGATGGGATCATGCGTATAACATCTCAGAAGACTATATCCAACCTACTATTGATGGAGAGTTGGGCTGGAAAAGTTCTAGCTCCACATCGTCGGATTCTTATGATGCCTTGGAGAATTGGCAGAATTGGATTCATGAGGTATCAATTCAGAAGTGTGGTTTAACCACTCAGTCGTTGTACTGAGTCACAATAGAGATTGTTGAGTTACCAACCTATGAGGGACTTACTGAGTTACCGGTGTTTCTTGTTGAATTCGAAGATAAGGTGTCTGAACCACATAGGTTGTTGGCATTGGATGAATCATTGAAGGCTACTCCAGCATGGTGGTGGGAGACCCATAAGAAGTCGATCAATGGGTGGTTGGAGTGTCACGGATTGATGACAGTTCACTTTGTAGAAGCATAACAATACCAAGCCAAGAGGTATGATGGGAATAATGATCCTAGTTATCATCTCATTGCATGTCAGACCATGTGGGTGTTGCGACCAAAGGATGAGTGGGTACATGCTTTTGTACACACATTGGATGAAATGCTACGAAAGTGGTATGTATCAGGTAAGCTCTGCAGAGAAATCACGACATGGGAGGAGTTTTCAATCTGTTTCAGTCACACCTTCAATTTCGCAGATGCTGATTTAGTCATTCATAGAGTGCTACAGCATATCCATGATGTTGTTCTGAAGGTAATTCCAGTCGCATATCCGGTGGATCCGCATGCAGCACCAATGATGCAATCAATGATGGAGTGTTTCAATGTAACAAGAGGGCCTGATGATGGTGATGATCCAAGGAACATCAACATTCCAGAGAAATAAGGAAGTCAGGATATCACGATGCCTAAGATACTGACAGACAAAGTCAATCAGCCATTGAAGATTTAGAAAGTCAACATTGGGACAGAAGAGAAACCAAAGTTTGTGAATATTGGAGACTACTGGGATGAAGAAACAATGGCAAAGATCACCAATTTGTTGCATGAGTTTCAGGATCTGTTTCCAACAAGGTTTTCTAAAATGAAGGGGATATTAGGAGATTTGGGAGAGATGAAGATCCCTCTGAAGCCAGATGCAAATCCAGTGCAACAACGTTCGTGTCGTATGAATCCATGATACAAGGAAAGAGTAAAGGATGAGCTCGACAAGATGTGAGACGCAGGAATCATTGAACCAATTGAAGAATCAGAATGGATCAGTCCTATGGTAGTGCAAGATAAGAAGATGGGTGAGGTCAAGATCCGTGTTGATCTTAGAAATTTGAACGATGCATGCCTTCATGATATGTTCTTGACACCATTTACTGATGAAGTGTTGGAAGGAGTACGAAGTCAAGAGATCTATTTGTTTACATATGGCTTTTATGGCTATCATCAAGTCAATATTGCAAAAGAGGATCGACACAAGACAACATTTGTGACTGAATGGGGATGTTATTAGTACACAGTGATTCCATTTGGACTGAAGAACGCACTTGCAATATTCTCTAGGATTGTAGTTGCTATGTTCAAGGATTTTATTTAGAAGTTTTTGGCAGTCTATACGGATGATTGGATGGTTTATGGACTGATAAAATATTATCTCGCAAATATGAGACTATTGTTGGAGAGATGTCGACACCATCATATTGCGCTGAATTCAAAGAAGTGCCGCTATTTTGTGCACCTTTCAGGATGTTTCTAGGGAACATTGTATGTAAGGAAGGACTGCTGGTCTATCCAGCCAAGATTGCATTGATTCTGAACTTGCCTCCACCTACGAATGTGAAGTAGCTCAGAACGACATTAGGCCATACAAGATATTATCACAAGTTCATCAGAGGTATGTTTTGATCACAACCCCTATGGAGAAGTTGCTGAAGAAGGGTGCACCATTCACATGGATTTAGGAGTGTCAAGGAAGCTTCGACACCTTGAAAACGAAGATGGCTACAACATCAATACCAGTTTTTCCATATTGGATGAAGGAGTTCCATGTTCATGTTGATGTGTCATTGACTGCGTTGGAAGTGGTGTTAGCTTAACCAGGAGAAGGAGATATTGATCACCCGATTGCTTTTTCCAGTTAGAATCTGTCATCCGCAGAGAGGAATTATACCACGACAGAGAGAGAAGGTTTGGCAATGGTCTACGCATTACATAATTTTTGACACTATCTATTAGAATGTCATTTCAAGATGTTTACAGATCACTCTACTTTGAAATACCTAATGAATAAGCCTTTGTTGGGGGGGAAGATATGTCATTGCCTACTTCTCTTCCAAGAATTTTATTTCGAGATAATTGTGAAGACAGGTCGCTTGAATGCAGGCCCATGCCACCTGTCATGAATTGAGACAGGTGAAGAACCGATGAACATTGAAGGTGGGTTACCTGATGTGCAACTATTCAGAGTTGGAATGGTTGACGACTATTATGAGAAAATAGTTTAGTTCTTGGGGACGGGAACAACACAGAAGGGCTCACTACAAATCAAAAGAAGCATTTGGTTATTCGAGCCACGGATTCCAGTTGATTGCTGGAGAACTCTATAATATGGGGCTGGATGAGATCTTATGATGATGTGTCCTACCGCATGAACATGAAAGGGTCTTGGTGAAAGCACATGCAAGAGTTGTAGGTGGACACTACAGAGGTCGCGCTACTACTAGGAAGGTACTCCACGCAGGGATTTGGGGGCCAACTCTCAACGGGTATGCAACAGACTATGCAAGGACTTGCGATGTTTGTCAAAGTACTGGGAAACCATCATAGAAAGATGAGATGTTGTTAGTACCTCGGGTGACGCTACAACCATTTGAAAAATGGGAAGTGGATTTTTTGGGACCAATTAACCCACCAGGAAAGAGAACCGATGTGCGATATATCATTACAACAACAGATTATCTGATGAGATGGGTGGAGGCAGCACCAGTTTAATATTGCACCATTGCAACTGTAGAAAGGTTCTTGTTTGAAAACGTTGTTACTCGGTTTGGTTGTCCAAAGATATTAATGAGTGGTCTAGGGAGTCACTTCATCAGTTGCACAGTCAGTGCACTAACAGAGGAGCTTCATATACAACATAAGAAGAGTACCCCTTATCATCCACAATAAAATGGGACATTTTAGGCGTTCAACAAGGTGTTGGAGCATGTGCTCACAAATATTTGCAACAAAAATCGTGATGATTGGGATTTGAAGATTCCGACAGTCTTATGGGCGTATCACTCCACTTGAAAAGGGTTGATAGGGAAGACATCGTTCAAGTTGGTGTATGGGAAGGAGGCATTCATGCTAATGGAGTACATTATTCTGAGTTTGTGCATTGCAATACCAATAGGAATGGATGATAGAGGAGCATTAGAAGAACACCTAGCTCAGTTGGTGCAGCTAGAGGATGACCGCTTTGTCGCGGGATTTGACCAGCGTGTTGAGAAGGATCAACAAAAATATTGTCATGATCGACATATCAAGAACAAAAAATTTCAGCAAGGAGATTTGGTGTTGCTGTATTACAACAAGTTCTCCAAAAATCGAGGTAAGTTATAGATGCATTAGCTGGGTTCGTATGTTATCAAATCCATTACCGAGGGAGGCGCACTACAGCTGCAACAGTTGGATGGTACGATGTTGCCTAAGTTGGTGAATGGAAGTAGGATGAATCCCTATAGTATGGGACTGATGCTACGCAATGCTTGAGGCATTACGCAAAAAAAAAAAATCTTTGTTTTTTGCATAAGATGGTAATTAAGAGGATGGTGCACTAGGAGTAAGGGGTTGTGCAAGTAGAGGAATAAAGTTCACAGTTAGGGAACCATTTCGTGATGTCCACAGGGATGTGATAGAGTCAAATCAATAGTAAATGCAGTAGTTAAATTGGTTAAGCAATGAAGCTCTTGGATGAGACACATATTAATGACGAATCCAACCATTAGATTGGGAGGATCGATAAAGGATTCGGGAAATGAATGAAGGATTTGGTCATCATGATTGAGAAATAATTCACACTGTCAATCCCACACTATAATGATCGGCATATCATGGGTTGAAGTCACCATTGTGAAGAATTGAGTTGTAGAGAGTGAATTGTAGAGATCAAATCCTAGAGTTCAGTTGCAGAGTTGTGAGTGAGCTGCATGTTGAGTTAGATTGAGTTATAGAGCACTTGTGACTAATGCAGTGGGTAACACCACAAGAGATTTCAAGCGAGAGTGCAGAGGATTCACTTGTCATTGATTTTTAGATTAAGGAATAAGTAGTGAGTATGTCGGTGGGTTCATCTCCAGTCACAAGGAAGAAGAGAGGGGCCAATCGACCAAAGTCTCTGCAGCAGAAGAAGAGAAACAAAGGGAGTTCAAGGAGAGTGGATACAGAGGAAGTTGAGGCCTCCATGATGGGGGTGGGGGTGTTAGCAAAGGATATCCTTGGTTATGTTCCCCCATGCAAATCTGGTGCCAAGGAACAGAAGCCCATAAAGAATCAGAGATACCCCATCGAAATGGTCGCGATTCCAAAAGGAATGAAGTGCACGTTCAAGATCACACCTTGTTTAGTCAAGATGAAGTATGAGGACCATAAATTTCTCATCTACACTGACTGTACAATGAAACCATTTGAGGATAGGACTAGACTAGAGGAAGATCCCATGGTGCACACTCCACATGAGTTGGTGTTGGGATTGGACAAGTTAGAGATTTAGGCCTGATTCACATGCCCCATTTTGGGCGACTGGAGGAAGCAAATGCATGCACCAAGAAACTATTGGAATGCTTTCATGGAGGATGCTTGTGGATGGACCAGCTAGTGCCAGTCACTATAGAATTTATTTCACAAATCACAGGGTTTCCCAATCAGGGAATTGACTCGTCGTAGTACTTTCACGGCAAAGACAACGATAAGTGAATGTTCGTCAAGCTCAAGAAGAAGTATGAATTGGAGCGCGATGAGAGTGCATATGTGGTGGACATCATTAATGAGCGAGATGTGGACATTACAGTCATGATTCTTTCCAGGAAATTAGTGTACAAGAATCAACTGAACCAGTGCACCTCAGGGGTAGTTTTCTATGCTGAGTAGTGTGCTACAGGAGTGAAAATGAGCTGGTCTCTTTTTCTATTGAACCAGTTGACTGAGGATGCTATGATTATGCAGGTGTTGCACCTGAAAAATCCACTATTTCCTGATTACCCTTCAGAGAGCCTATTCAAAGATTCCTTTTGTTAGCACTCAGAACGTACCCAGGTTGTAAAAGGTACACCTCGAGGTAACAGCAAAACCACTTTAGGAAGAAATTGGTATTTTCTTCCAGAGAGGGATCTCTCAATACAAATCTTACAAGGCCAGATGGTAAACAATATTTGAAGATTTATTTGTTCGGTTGAAACAATCACATATCCATTGGGCACGGAGTCATATACATATAAAAGATCACAAAGATGTATACACAAGACTTATCAAAGGCAAGATAATCACATAATTGCAGTCATTCCATTTATCAAGGTGAAATAGAAAAGACGAGGGAATAGCCCATCAATACAGAGCGTCTAAGACGAATTCCATATCAACTTTAGTAGAAAAAATCATATAATACCTGAAACGATGAATAGAGCATAAGCATATGAATTCTAATCATCAAACACTATGTTCCAGATATGAAGAAAAAACAGAATGGAGCGTTACACAGGGGAAAATACAATTACACAAAGAAAGAAAGAACGGACTGCAACATCTATGACACATGAATCTCTGAAAAAACTCTCATGCATTCATTTTTGGTATTAAAATAAAACATATATGTTCTCCACAAATCACCTCATTCGATCGGTTCCAACCCCCATCTCATAAAAAGATACAAATTTATAGATAAAATAATAAGCCTGCCCCCAGCAGATCAATAACAGAATGATCGACGTAAATTAGAGTTTGTAACTGAATTCCTACAACACTAGGAGGTTGTTACAACTCCATTCCTAACAGATCACTAAGTACAAATCAACTGGATAACAAACTTTCGGCCAACAGCTCCACGTCTTTGCCCCATCAGCTCTTCAGCACCTGACACCTGTTCCTAGGGGGAAATAATATACTTTGTTTTCCCAAACCGCTCTACATATTTCCATTGCTCCGAACTTGGGGTGTCACACTCCATCATCTCCTGAATATCTACCTCGAGCTCCATATATGCTTCATAATATTTCTTGGGAAATCTGGCTCTGATAACGACGAACTTCTGCAGGACTTCGAAATCTTCTGTTAACATGTCTACAATGGTTTGCCCTGTCAGGTTTTTCTCCAAGCTATTGAATTTCGAGTGGTCCATGCGAGCCCGAACAAGCAGGTGATGATAATGTTCAGGCGGTAGCATCCTACCTTCTTCGTCCCAGAATGATGGCAGTCCATCTTCGAACAACTCTTTAAACTCTTGTTTGAACTTAGTGACCTGCACAAGCAGTTCTTCTGACTTCTCTTGGACAATCTTCATCAAATGGTGTTTGTGGATGATCTTCTTCGTCGACAGCACTATTGAGATTCTGTCCTTTATGCCCATGTCGTGCAGCTTTTGGTATGTTAGTGAATTCAAAAAATTTAATGTATTTTGAGTTGTAGTGAGGGGTCTTCTTGCCATGTGTTCATCCACCAGTTTCAGTCTTTGTTGGGCCAACTCTGTCAGCTTACACAAATCATCAATAAAACTCAAGTAATGCCGGAACTTGGTAGTCTCTATAGTCAGGGTATCCCAGATAATATGTTTCGCCCCCTGAAGAGGGCCTTTCCCAATGCATTTTTCTTTTATCTCTTCGAGCTTTTTCTGTAATTGACTCTTGTTTTGCAAGATCTGTTTTCTGCTTTCACTTATCTTGGTTAATTAGGCCTTTACTTTTTCATTCTCAGCTTTCAACTCCTTAATAGCTTCCTCCTTCAAACTCACTTGGGACATAGACACCAACAGGTCATCTGCAGAAAAATCAGCTAATGGCTTCTGGATGTTTACAATAGATAAGTCATCACCGGTAGGGGTTTGGCTCATTAGCTCTTCCATAATCTCCTTTTCCTCATTCTGATCTTTCTTCATCATGGAGATTTGGGATAGCAGCTCCTCCCTCTCAGTCTCCCACCTATCCTTTTCCTCTTGCAGCTCTCCAGCCTTTCCTTTGTATTCCATCATCTCCTGATGGATTTTATCTTTCTCCTCCTGGAGAGCTAGTAATTCAACAGATTGGACATGTTCTGATCCTGGTATCTTCAACTTCTTCTTCAAAACCTGGAGCGCATTATCTTTCTCTTCCAACAACTTCTTGACATCCTGGGTATTGTCTGAGCTAGCAATGTCCGCATGCAGTTTTCTGATCTGAATAACATTTGCCTTATTTTCCACTTTCTCATGCTTTAGCTGGATTTCCAATTTGTCTACCAACACCTGTAATCTGTTTATCCTCACCATGGCCTACAGTAAATCTGAGTAGATGATGTCGCTGGTTTGTTTATGCAACTGAATTTTGTTTGGGGTGCTGATTTTGTCTAGCGTGACTTCTATCTCAGAAATCCTCTTGTCATTCACTATGGCCATCTTAAAAGTATTTTTCTCAGCATCCCTAGAAAAAATTAGAGATTTTTTTGAACTGTACAAGTTTCTTACCCTCGGGAGCAGACTTCTCGTTTCCTCTAGGGACTACTTCCTCTTTTCCATGTAGCTCGCCTTGAGCTCTTCTCTTGACTTAAATAAGGTGTTGGGTTCTGGACTGTCTACACCACATTCTAAACCTTTAAAGGATAATTTATTGACTTGCACGGTCTTCACGGGGACTAAGGCAGCTTTTTTGAAAACATCGAACACTTCTTCATCTACAGTCTCACCCCCTCCGAGCAGCCTTGCCTTTTTATGGGACGCCTCTTCGTCCACTTCCATATCCTCAGCATCGGACAAACTCCTCTTAACCGCAACACTAACACCCTCTGTGATTTGGATTGTTGTACCAGGTGCAGGATGTGTCTCTTCATCGGACTTTGACTCGTCAGTAAACTGCAGTAAATTAACCATTTCAGCTAACCCCTCAACAACTTGATGTTCAAATGGCTTGTTCCTGTTAGCTTGTTTTCTCAGTGAGATCACTTGGTGGGGGTCGTAATTCACATTTGGTTCTTTCATAAAATCCATATCTTCCAGCAAATTTTCTACAAAAACCAAGGCACCCTTGCTTTTAAAAATGAAGGTGCCAACCTTAAACGGAAACTTGATGTTCAAATACTTCTTGAAAGCACAAAAATGTTCCTCCTCAGACAGCAATCTCTGTCTCATGAATTCCAATGCGAAGATTCTCGGGGTCAAGAAAGAAGGTAGCCTATAAGGCTGACCAGTGAAGCCATATATTCTCAACACGGTATAATCTATGTACAAAAACCAGTCTCCAACCCTATCCTCTGGTGAAGACTGCATTAAGCTCCTCATTTCATCCAGGACACGGGGTAATTCTTCATTGAACAGCATTTTGTACATCTCAGACATGATCGAATTGGCAAATTCGAACATGCTGATTTGTTTCAGTAAATCAGAAGAGCACAGAGTACTCAGAAACTTCAACTCAGTGATATTGGAACATAGTAGCATATTAAGCAAATAAGTCTGGAACCTGAAAAACCGGACCTTGGGGAACTCACTTAGCTGAAGATGAATTGCTTCGGCCAGGTATTCGTCTAAATTAAAAACTGGGGTTGACTGAGACTCAGAAATAGGGGAACTCATTCTCAACAAAAATCCGAGAACGACCTTGCCCACACGACAATCCTCATCTAGGCCTAGTACTTGACACACTAAAGAAATGACCAATTGAACTTCACTCTTGAAAATATGTACAGGGTAGGGAATGAATACACCATCCAAAGACTGACCATCCTTTAAAACACTCGACAGGAATTTACAGCGGGTTTCGGCTTCGCACTTCTTGTACAATTCGACTAGGATTGACTCATTTATCACTTCACGACTATCTGGGTAATTTTCCAGCAAACTAAGGATTTCTCGGATGACCGCAGCATCGACTCTACACAATACTTTGGACGCAGACCGACAGACAATAATTCTTTGAGATGGAGAATAATTCACAGCACACCACTCTGCGAACTATGGGAAATGGAGGGTTTGCTCGATGGAGAAATAGTACAAGAAATACTTGCACACGTTCAACACATCGTTCCCTCGCGAATGGTAATGCCATAATCTCTCTTTGCTAACAGACACGCTTTCCACAAAGAGGAAGGGGTCGCATACATTCCTATCCCTGTCTACTAAGAATTCTTCTCTATCATCTACGACCTGACCCGACATTTGAGCTTCTTTTCCCAGGTCCATTACTGAATTTCACACTGGTAACTTTGAGAAGGGGAATTACAGAGTTACTGGGTTTCAGTTTTACCTGGTTTACTGTGGAGGCGTGTGCCCGGAGCGTGTTTGCACCTGACGAATAGAAGCTAAGCACTGACAAATGGAAGCCGACAGATAGACCAGTCCTTTTCACCTGTTCCCAACGAATAAAATAACAAATGATGTGGGTCAACGTTACTTTTATAGGCCGCTTTTATCCCTGGAGCCTACCACAATTCGCCACGTGGACAATCATTAATTTTCCGCAACCACCTTCTACTATCAGTCGCGCCCTCTTTTTCCTCCGGATTCATTACCAACTGTTGATCTATTCTTTGCAATTTTCTGGTCTTCGGATCGCATGCCACGTATCTTTTTCCGCCGCGCGCCTTGGCGATAAACACCATGCACTTTCCCATCCCGAAATCGCTCATGACCGTAGATGTGACGTGCTTCCACCCTTCACCGTTGGATCAAACGCCACGTCCCACATTCCACTGGGCCCTTTGACTTTAACCATCATGCAACTCTGAGTCCTGGACTCATCCGCATCCGTCGATCTGATGTACCTTTACCGGTGGGCCGTTGGATCATGTGGCGTTTACCAAATTCCGCTGGGTTCCTTCGCTTTAACCTTCGAGCAACTTTGATCAGCGAAATTATTCCCAGCTGTCGATGTGATATGCCTTTAACCACGCACCGTCGAATCATCCGCCATGTACCCGATTCCGCCGGGAAATCAGGGATTATCTGTCGTGCACGTTCGTCTTCCGGAATCCTTTCCAGCCGTTGATGTGATTGCCCAGCATTTGTCAGCCGTCAGATCTGTCGACATCTCCCAATTCCGCTGGCAGCCTCAGACTTATCTCTCACGCAATTTCACCCCCCGGAAACCATAATGGCCGTCGATCCACTTCGCCTTTGATCCTCAGCCGTCGGATTAATCGTCCCACACACATTCCGCTGGACGCTTTCGGCTTATCTGCCGTGCAGGTTCCGGTTACGAAATTAATCCTGTGCATTGATGTGACCCGATTCCGCCCCTCCACCATCGGATCGAGAGGAGTATGCATGATTCCGCCAGCCTCCATTTCCTTAACTAACTCGTGCTTTCACAAGGCAGATTTGATGCGAGCCGTGGATCTGCTTAGGACAATTTTATAGCCTTTGATCTGTGCCGCTGGTTAAAATACCGAACCTGTCTTATCCTCCTCGCATGTTTCGAAGAGCGGAGGGAATATCAGCCATTGATTTTCTCTTCTCTTTCATCACGGCCTAGGATCTTTACTAACTTGGCTGATCTTTTGGTTATCATTCCACCTTTACATTGTATCCTTAAACCAAAGTATTTAAACAACATAATATTACCTCCACCATGGTCTTATTTCTGCTTTGCTAAATACAGGTGTTAACACCTTTGAATATTTTTTCCATCCTTAGGGAGACCGACGCCTTTTCTCAGTTATGACAGAGCGTCATTAGTGCACTGTCCTATGGAACAAATAGCGCCAACACCTTTTGTCTTTTGACACTAGGTGTCGTCGGTGCTATTTCCATGTGAGCAAGAAGTGCCAATTCATTTTCACCTTAAGCCAAGAGTGCTGGTGGACCTAAAACATGAAAACAAAAGATTCTATAATCTTCATTGTGAAATCCATTGTGGAGTTGGTTCCTACTAGCTAGGGAGAGGTGAAATTCGCCTTCCTCACCTGTTGGGATCACCTCCTATTTATTTCCGAAGTGATCTCGTATTATTTGGCCTATAAATGAAGCCTTCATGTTGTGAGTGAGGGGAGGCCAAAGAAAGCACCATTATGTTGTTGGACTGAGATCTGGTGTAGAGGCAAGTTTGAGTGAGTCTATGTGTGAAGAGATTGTTGTGAGTGAGGAGTGTTGTAATTCCATTATGGAAGACAGAGATGGAAACATCAAGGATTTGGTTGTAGATTTACCTTCTTTATCTATTAATACAAAAGAGTGCCCCTTTCCCATGCTTAATTTGTGTCAATATGAATTAAATATTGTTAGATTCCTTGATCACTAGAATAGATTGTTAATTTATCATGATGCTCTCATCTTGTTGCGTTGTTTCTTGATCTTTCTTTGCAGGGACTGAAGATTGCATGCAGAAAAATTGGAACAAGGATAAAAGCATTCAAAATGATGTATGAGAGTTGTTTCATGTTGAGTAAAATAGCTATCTAGGGAAAGGATATGCTGCTGTGGTTTTTTTTTCTATGCTTGTATCATACAGGGTAGAGGAACAAGCGATGTCTGCACCGGTTGTAGAATTCCTTGAAACAACAAGTAGGAAAATGTGCATTCATGTATACCTAGTTTCTCATCTTGATTGTATTAGTTGTAGCGATGGAGCCATAGGAATACCAAGGGATGGACATCGCATTCGCCCAAGTCTGCCAGGTGTTGATGTATATGTAACTTCTGAATGTATTCATCTATGTATCTTATGTATTGTAACCCGATGTTTATTCCGGGATGTTTCTATTATGTATTTGAGTCATGTTGTCATGCCCCGATGTTCTGATCGGGAGGATCAATAATGTAAACAAGTCATGTCAAGTCATTGTTAAAGTCCCCACAGTTTCGGGGCACTAGGGTTATTATACACTCATAGAGATGTAGGCTCTAGTAAGTAATTGTTAAGTTAGGCTGACATGATTAAGTGCTCTTCAAGTGAACGGAAGAATATAAATAGAGAGTGAGAGCCTCTCTATTTATCACTTGTAACACACATCATTCACTCACTCAAGTGTGGCACATTAGTGAGGAAGGAAATACTGGGACTAGACAGAAGAAGAAGACTACTGCTTTGGGGATTTTACTGTTTTGGTGCTGATTCTATCTCTGAGGAAGTTGCGGGGTTTTCTCCTTTATGGTTTCCCCGAGAAAAACTCTTTGTGTCTCTTGTCTCTTATGATGTGCTTATGTTATATTGCTGTACTTGTTATTCTCTTAGTAAAGATCCTAACATAATGCTAGCTTAATGTTGAAAAACTAACACCAGGGTGCAAGATACCACAACCTATGGTACCTAATCCAGGAAGACAAGATGAAGGAATGTGCCATACAATTTTGGCTATATTGGGAAGCTTTGTAGGTGGGAGCTGTGAAGGTTCTGTAGCTCACAGATGCGGCAGTGGAGAAGTATCGACGAGTTTTTAGATTCACTATTGGCCTGCATGCTATCCACATGCAAGCACGATGGGACCCTTAGAAGTAATGGTTAGAGACACAACACAAGCTGGTAGAAGAGGAGTTGGATGTCATAGTGGGAAAGTGGTCGATGGAATGTAAAGATTCAGTGAGTGCAAAAGATGTATCTAACGACGAGGAAGGTCCTCCAATAGATGAGCCCATAGAACCGACATCAGTCCATGACATCGATAGGGAGTCACGCGAGGAATCGTCGAGGACCCAAATGGATTCAGAGGTAGAATGACTATTAGAGGAGACATGAATGAAAAGAAGGTAGGAACAGGGTGTGGCACAAATCCAATGGAAGTTTCATAGGTAGACCATATTATTGTGGCTATAACAATGAAAACTCCTGGGACTGAAGAGCAGTTGAAGAAGAAGACCGTTGAAGGATTTGAAGAGGTAAACACTCGCATGAGTTCTTTAATTGATGCAATCTTGCAAAGGGTTCCTGAGGTAAACATTTTGTGGAAGGAAAGAGAGATAATACAGGGAATCAGATTCAAAATGTACAGATTCCATCGCGCACAATTCAGACAAACAATGAGGATATCAACACCTCACTCCAGAAGTTTCAAGATTTCTCGTTGGATATCAATGAACTATCAACTTAGACATTGGTCCAATTACATAGGGTTGCAAGTCAATAGTTTGTTGACTAAGAACAGATCATCGACAATCACTTTTTGATTTCGCAGGAGCGAGAGAAAGAAGTAAAGATCAAAATTGTGGAGTTGAAGAAGGAGCATGATCGACTCATTGTCAAAAAGGCACAACTATGGGATGACAGGGCTAAGTTGGAAAAAGTAGTTTCTGATGCTTATCAAGAAGTACCAGTTGTGGATGAGGACTTGGATGCACCAACTAAAGCACAGAAGTTAGGCCAGACCATTGCATGATTCAAGAAAGACATCATAGATCTTTAGGTACTGCTAAACCTGAGTACACTGCTAGAAGTAGTGGATGTGCGCAAAAGCGCCATCGACTATGCAACAACACAACTTGAAGACCGGGAAAAAGAAACAAAGGAAATTACAGATGCAACCATGCAATTTTTGGGAAGCGTGGTTCAAGATGAGTAGTTGGAGAAGCTAAATACATAAATGTGGGAAGTTGAAGGCCAGTTGGCAGCAGTAAGGATGTCACTTTGAGAAATGAACCCGATGCTATAAGTAACTAAAGTAGTGGAGTTGAAATCTCTTCAGTGACATGTCACTAAGGCAATGGAATGACAACAACATCGAACATCATAGCTGGAAGAATTCTAGGATATCGGTGAACAACTGGTGCTTGAGCTAATGAATGCACTTCAGGCAGTGCAGGGCATCAGTAAGGAAGTCATCGCCAAGATCATGGATAATCCATCGAAGAAGGATGTTGCGGATTGCACAGAGATCAGTGATAAGGTGAAGGATTAGGTGGAAGAGGTAAAGCAACAGTACAAGGATTTCAAAATTAAGACGACTGAGTACACTGCTTCCACTTGACGTGGGTCGAGGGCGAGCCACAAGATTGTGTTGGGGGCCTGTTGGCAGGAAGTTTTGGAGATAGTTAGTTGGGAAGCATCAAGGATGATGCACAATGTCAAAGTTGATGTTCAAGGCAAAAGATGGCGCGCAAGGCAGTTTGACCATATTTTGTATATTTTGGTCATTATTTTGTAGTTTTTGGTCCAAGTAGTTAGGAACTTGATCTAAGTGGACCACTTATGTAAAGGTGCAAGCCTATAAGTAGATATAGGATTTGTAGTGTTAAAGAGTCCTTGGATTGTGATAGTTTTGGAGAGATAATATTTCATGTACTTAGAGAGCGCATCTGTGATCTATTTTTGTTGCGAGATCTGAACTGTGGAACTGTTTTAAGAACCTGTGTTCTGATGCAAAATTAATATGAGATGACAGAGATTTGATGGAAACATTGTGTCTTTCTTTTTGTTTTCCTGATTTATGCGATGTGATATGGAGGGATGGATATTGCAATATGATGTTTATTCCTAAATGATGCGGTGTTTCCATGTGTTGAATAATGTTATGTTGGTAGATCTATTTATGCATCAACATTTCTGCTGCGATTTGAATATGATGAATGAGGATTTGAATATATGAATGTATGAACCAATGATTGGATCTGCTCAGTAATGCTACAATAGTTTGACAGTAGATGCACACAATCCTCCTTATTACTACGGAAACATGGTTCCAACATTTCTCCTTTGAACATCTCAGGTGAGACCTCATCTCCTTTGTAGGTGTTGTTGGACAGGGTAAAACCTGTCTGGGCTAGTGCTCAGGGAGATCGCTGTGTTAAAGGTATCAACAGAGAGTGAACCCCTGTCGACAGATCTGTGTCAACAGAGAAACCAAAGGAAATTTTTGGAGACTAAAATTTTAGATCCCTAAGCACCTGGAATTAGGGCCCTATTAGGTTTCGAGCATCAACTAGGATGAAGTCTACTACTAGGCTTCTGGGTGTCCCAAACGGTGTAAATTGATATTTGAACAGTCGATTCCAAGAAACCAAGTCTCAGGAATGATTAGGTAAGTTATAAGTATTTTCTTATGAATAAAATATCCATTAAGTAGGTTCATAATAGATCTGGAATAGTTTGAAAGAGTTTGGGAGTGTTTGGGAAAAACTAGCAAAACTTGTCCTAGAGATTTCCTCCAAAGAAGAGGCCACTTAAACAATGTACGAACTCAACGAATTATGATTCTGTGAGTTTTTTTGGATTTTGGGGTGATTGTATGGCCTACATCAACTTACATAATTAAATTTGGATGCACAGAACATTCATGGCATTGGAAACAAATTAACTAGTCCATTTTAACTAGCTAAAGATCATAGGTAAGTGGACAAGGTCAATTTTACTACTGTAACTTATCATATATGAAAATAATTAATATCAAAGGTCTATCAGACCACCTTTAATAGAAAAAAACTTAGATATCATTATTTTATCCTCAGCATCACTTTCATTGCATAAAAACTTACAAAAGGCTCATTAAATGAGCATTGGAATGCCTCTCTCACTGAAAGGCTCATATAGATATTGTTTTATGTCAGAGATACAAAATATTAATAAATAGAAGATAATATTAGAAAGAGTTAGGAGGAGCTAATATCCCTCAATAGTTCTCAATACTGAAGAATAGAGGCTGAAAATCAACACTTGGCACCACTCTTATATTCCTGTGAGCATAAGTGAAGTCTCATTCAATGGAGATTTATTTCCAATGATGGATGGATGATATATGAGCTCTATATTGGTCTTCAATGGCTTCTCCTTGGATATTTATTCCTTCACTAAATAATATAGGGGAATATAGAATAGACTAGGAAATCTTGGGGCGCATCACCTAAGGTAACTGAAGCACATCACTACATCAAAAGAATAATGATCAAAAGTTGTTCAAAGGAGTTGGAAGCGTTATTTCATATACTGAGTGACTTGTTGAGAAATTCATACAACCTGTTTGGCAAGTTACCCACTTGCAAACCTTAACCCTAAGCCATGAATGCACCTTCCTTGAGGAAAATAACAAGTTAAGCTTTTAGATGATGTTTTCTTGCTTGCATCCTTCAACTAAAGTGGAAATTGTGTGCTCCTTGAGAAATTTTTTCCTTATTTATGACTGTTGATGTTTCCTTTCTTGTATCCTTAACCAAATTGGAAACTACACCCTCCTTGACCAAAAGTTTCATGCTTTATGTATGACTGCTTTTCCTGCACTTTCCTTGTTTTAAAATTGCCTTGCTTTTCCCTGCTTTTGATAGTTGCCATATTTTTTTATGACAGATTCCTTTTTCCTACTTTTGTACTATTTCCATTTTTCATCCTAGGAAAGTTATCATTCCTAATGCGCCCTCATGTCTTGATAACTCATTTCCACATTAATTATTTTTCATAATAATTAATTATTTAAAAGACCAGATTTAGGAATTTAATATAATACATGCCTCCATAATATTAATTAATAAAAAATACACAGGAAGAATCCATTTAATTCATTTTTAAACCCCTAGGAATTGACAAGGTCAACACTTTTCATGTCCTTCAAGGAAGGGACATGACAGTCCTCCCCTCCCGAAGACTTCTTGTCCTCAAGCAAAAGCGATCCAGGGAGCTGCAAAATTTGTTCACGCTCCCAAGTGGCATCTTCACTAGGAAACCCTTTCCAGTGTGTTGCTGCTGCAACTTTTCTCCCCAAATCTTTTAAATTTTGGGCCCCTCCTCATAACTGAATATCGCTTCAGGTTGTTTCATCCTAATGTTTCTTCGGTCATGCTGTAAGTCTGGATGCTTTGAACAATTTATATACAGCTTTTTCCCATAATTTGTTTGTGCTTGAATTTTGCTACAGGCCGCATAGTTGGGTTTAGTTTTACCAATTGTCTTTGATGGGCCATCGTTTTGAAGATGAAATGGACCTTGGCTGCTGTTGAATTTTAAAGGTTTTTGAGAACTTAATTTTTTCTGTTAAATCGGCTGCTTTTGTTCTTTTTCCCTCCGCCGTTGCGGCTCCCAAAGCGGTTTGGCATCCGAAGTCCAAATCGCTCTGATGTCCAATTCGTATTTGTGTCCAATCGCTTTCCCGTAGCTTTTACCCTTCCGTCGTTTCGGCTGGGAAAGCTATTGAGCTTCCGATTCGAATGTCTTCTGACGTCCGATTAAGCCCTCTCCCGCCCGCGTTTTGCATCTTTTTAGCACCTGTCTTTCTGTCGTTATGGCTGGGAAGTCCTTTTGGCATCCGACGTCAAAGTCACCCGATCTCCGATGGAGTTTTATCGCCCACAGCTTTGACTCACGCCTCTTAGTCTTCTTTTCCTTCCCGTCGTTGCGGCTGAGCCAAGCCTTTGACTTCCGATGTCAGTATCTTTCCGACTTCCTCCGTGGTGCACGAGGCCATTTGTTTTGTGGAGAAGTCATTTCAGTTTGTATTATCTGCCGCTCTATTTCATAGCACAGTCCCAAATGGATAATATGCGGGGATTACTTGCAGGTGTGCGTAAGGAGCTGATGTGTTAAGACGTAGAAGAATAGTTTGGTAAAAATCGAAACGACACCGACCAGATCACTAAAAGGTCCCTCGAAGCGGAAGACGAAGTCAATAACGCTAAAGGCACGAACCTGACTGCTGGTCCGTTACTAAAAGGATCATGAGTGCACACAGACAACTCAGAAAACTACGAAACGTTGGGGAGACCGAAAGGTCATGCGCTGGGGGAAACCCAAATGATTTATTGTTTTGTTTAAATACTGGAAAGGGAGAAGTTTCAAGGGCTTTTTCCCTAGAAAAATTTGTAAACTCTTTTGCTTGTAAGAGGAACTACTTCGTTTTACAGTCAGAAAGTGCAACTTTTGCCTGATGGAGAGAGCGAAATGTGGAATGTATCAATGTGACTAAATGAATAATGTTGAAGAGGAACTATTTCATTTTCAGCTGTATTTCATTTACTGTGAGAGTATTTAACTTCCTGAACCTATGTTCTTGTTGAATGTTCTTCAGTATCTTTTGGATGCTTTTCCATTGTGAGTAATAAATGTTGTTCATAAAATAATAGGCTATCTGGTTGTTTAAATATATGTAATTGTTCGTGTGTCTTGAAAGAAGTGTCAGCTAACTGTAACTCTTCATAATGCATGTACACAATGTATTACTCACTTATAAATGACAATCCTGCTCCCTAGGGATAGTTTAGGTAGTTAGTTTATTTTCTTGTTGTATGTGATTTAGATGCTAGTGAGTCTAAGACGAGAGGTAAGAACCTGCGCATCACATTGTGACTACTCCTTGCATCGTATCACCCTGCATGGTTAATTAGGCACCTGTATATCATACATTAAGTCAAAAAATACAAAAATATACACGGTGGACTGGGCCGCAACCAGTAAAACCTTTGTTTTGTTACTTTGACCTACGGTAGCCGGACCGTAAACCGGATGGATTCCCTATACCAAACAGTCGACGGGCTAGTTGGGAACGTGGACTGGGGAGAATCCCTCACTGTTGTTTCCTGTGAATTCTGGGGCCCCAACAGTTTTTGGCACTAGAAGGAGGGCCGCCAGTGTATGGCTGGCCGAGGAAACCCGTTTTCCCGAGAATATTCCACCGGTCACAGTTCTGAAAGCAGTGGGTTCTATAATCCAATTCTGGAAGAAAGAGAACATCTATATTCTGTTGACAACGAAATTGTTAATGATCTAAGAAGACACACCAGGGCATATGTACAGAATATTGGAGGATTGCCAATCATCCTCGAACTGCCCAGAAGAGAGTATAAAAATAAGGATCATCCTGAAGCTGAAGGCTCAGTGTTGGTTGGAGACTGGGAAGAGCTTGTAGAAAAATCCTTACAGGAGTTGTGCTACCTTTAAATCAAGAAGGCCCAGAAACCCCTCACAGTTTTCCCGCTCACACTCCAGTTGGTTCACCCCCTCACTCTCCACCCAGACTCATGGCTGGCGTAAACGCAAACCAACCACCTAACCCACCAAATCCGCCACCTGCATGGAGAGCCAGATCACCCTTAAACCTGACCCCTCCATTACATGATTTGCCTCAATCCTTTGAAAAGTTACAGCCTAAATTCGACCCCAATGAGAAGATACTAGTGGATGACCATCTGCAGAGTTTTTACTTGGTAATAGAAGGATTGAGGGCTGGGGAGCATGAAGATGTAGTCTGCAGACTGTTCCCGCATACCCTTAAAGGAGTTGCAACATCATGGTACTTTGGCTTGCCTGCTAATTCTATCCCTGATTGGGATACCTTCGAAAGAATTTTCAGAAGTAAGTATGCAACTCAGAAAACTCATGCGGCTCTCATGAAAGGGTTGTGCGCACTGAAGAAAGAAAGAAAAGAAAAGGTGCACAGTTTCACACAAAGGTTTGCAGCCTATCTCAAGAATTTCTCTGAAACGGATAAACCTTCAGACAAAGTTCTGATTGAATATTATACTTCAGCGTTAGGCCCTGATCTGGCCATGTTTTCCAAAGGCGGGGCCAAGCCTACGTTGACGGAAACCTATGAAGAGGCTGAAGTAGTGGAAGCTGAAAGAGAAAGTATTGAAGAATACCCAGAGTAGTCAGGAGAAAAGGGTGCAGGAAGAAAAGCCTTATTGTTTACTAAGCCTAAGGAAGAAAAGTCGCCAGATTTGGAAAATATGGCCAAAATGATGCAGAAACTTTCCAACAAAATCATAGATATGGAGAAAGAAAAGGAAGCACAAAAATTCTATAAGCCATATTATAAGAAAAGAGAGGATAACCATCAGTCTCAACCTCCTCCTCACAATGCTGCATCCATGAATTTAACAGAGGTGGGCTTGGACAATTTTTGCATGTTCCATCAACAACCACACTCTGAAAAGAATTTTCCTCAATGGATTAATTCGATGACGTTGGTCATGAATCAACTATTAGATTCTAGATTAACAAAAGAGGAAGAATAAGAAAGAAAAGAGACCTCTACATCTACTTCCACTAAAGAACAGGAAGAAGAAACCATGGCTTTATGGAATGCTGTCTTGTTATTTGACGCTGAAGAAGAAAAGACTCAGGGGTACAAGGACGTTGTGGAAACCAACGTAGCCACAAGGAGCCAAGGGACGGTTAAAGAAGACAGTCTTATACTCCCAAAGATTAAGAGGCTGCAGAGAAATGTTAAAAAGAGATTTCAAGACAAATCTTTGGCTGATAAAATTCCAGAGTTCACTATTACCAGCCAAAATCCTAGACAGAATGATACAACGACCAAGCCAAATGAATATAAGGAGAATGCTGATTGGCCTCATCTCATGGAACAGCAGATGGATTATGACATTGTGGAGGATTTAAAGAAGATAAAGGCGAATGTTCCACTATTCGAAATGTGCAAAGTGCCATAGCAAAAGGAAAGGCTGTTGAGAGCCCTTGAAACATCAGATGAAAAAACGCCCACTAACAATCAACCAAAAGAAGAAGAAGAGATCGGAGAGACCAGCAGTGGAGGTAAGTCCAAGCACAAGCATCCACCTTTCCTCCTTACTTTTGAAATCTTTAACTACAACATACATAATTGCTTGGTAGATTCAGGGGCAACTGTTAATGTCATGCCGATATCTGTCTGTAAAAGAATCAATGGGAAACCTAAGCCATCCTCGTGGAGAGTAGTTCAGTTGGACAGGACAGATGTGAAGGTAATTGGTGAGATGGAAGATGTCCTAGTCCGTCTGGCCTCAAATGATAAAGTATGTCAGGTCATTAATATCGTGGTGGCTGATATACCAGATGCGTACGGCCTTATCCTGAGTAGAGATTGGTCGGCCAAGCTTAATGGATATTTCGTGTCTGATTGGTCACACCTATGGTTGCCATACAAAGGAAGCCCGAATCAGATTAAGATTTTAAGAGAGCCTCATATGAAATATAACGTCACTCAGCTAGATGAGAAGAATGTACCAGTGGATTCTGTCTTGGGAAACTATTTTATTGAGCTAGAACCAGGTAATTACCAAGCAGAAGAAGGCAACAAGACATCTGATACCCAACCTGATCTCCTTCGATTTTCACAGGCTGATGATATTGACTGTAAAATAGTAGACTTAGCAGTAGGAGTAGATCTGTTTTCAGTAGTTAATGATTTTTGGACTTTATTTTTTGATGGCTCTAAGACATTAGAAGGGTCAGGGGCTGGCTGTGTCCTGACCCACAGAAGAATAAACATTTCCTTTCATGTAGATTAGAGTTTGAGTGTACTAATAATACAGCTGAGTACGAAGCGCTGGTGTAGGGACTAAAGAAGGCAATTGAATTAAAGGTAAGTATTCTAAAAAATTTTGGGGATTCTGAAATTATTGTGAAACAAATATAGAATCAGATACATTGTATTTCTCCTCACTTAAAGGCTTACCAAAACGAGGTATGGGAGTTACTGAAATATTTTAATGCATTTAACATTATTTCAATTCCAAGGATAAAAAATGCTGCTACTGATTTGTTGGCCACATCAGCTGCTAGACTCGTACCCACTAATAATCGATGTTCTGTCGAACTGCTTTTCAGGCCCTCTGTACCTGATATGATTATGAACCTACGAGTGTTCGATGATGACCAGCAGATCATAGAATGTTTAACGAATGATGAGGTGTTTAAAGGAGCGATCATAGACGATGAAGAGCATCAGGATGAGATGAAATACAATAATTTCATTCCTAAAGGAGTCAAAACGTTTGAAAAAATGTTTGATTTAAATGAAAAATTCAGAAGACCACCCAACGTGAAGACCCACAGCTCATCTCTGCAGTTTGAGTTGATTAATTTAGGGACTGAAACATATCCTAAGTTCGTAAATCTCAGCAAATGTTGTTCGCCAACAGAAAGAGACAAATTCATCAGTCTATTTAAACAATATAAAGATGTTTTCGCATGGATGTACGAAGACATGAAAATGTATGATACCAACATCATCAAGCATGCCATTCCCATTAAAGCAAGCGTTAAGCCATATCAACAACCGTTGAGGAAAATGCATCTGAAATTGGAACCGTTGATTCAAAGTGAAGTGAAGAAGTTATTGGATGCAAGAATCATCTTCAAAGTCAGAAACTCTGAGTGGGTATCAAATCTGGTACCATTAAGAAAAAAGTCCGGAGAAATCAGACTCTGCGTGGATTTCAGGAACTTAAACCGTGCGTCAGATAAAGATAACTATCCTGTGCCACCCATGGAGCAGCTGCTACAGATGGTGTCAGGTTCTGAACTGTTTTCATTATTAGATGGTTTCTCTGGCTACAATCAAGTATTAGTAGCTGAAGAAGACATATTAAAGACAACGTTCAGAACTAAATGGGGAACCTTTGCCTATAGAAGGATGCCTTTTGGGCTGATTAATGCTGGAGCGACATTTCAGAGGGCTATGGACATAGATTTCTGCGGATTGATTGGACGAAGTGTTGTGGTGTACCTTGAAGACATTACAATATTCTCAAAGAAAAGAGAAGAGCACGCGTTTCACTTAAAACAAATTTTCGAACGTTGCCGAAAATATGGCATTTCCCTCAATCCTAAAAAGTGTGTGTTCGCTATCACAGAGGGCAAGTTGCTGGGTCACATAGTTTCAAAGACGGGAATTTCTATTGATCCATAAAGAGTCAAATCCATTGAGCAAATCCCCTTGCCCCATAATAAGAAAGGGATGTATTCTTTTATGGGCACTATAAACTTCGTGCGAAGGTTTGTCCCTGATTTTGCTCAGATTGTTACGCCACTGCAGCAGATGGTGAAACAAAATGCACAATTTAAGTGGACTGAAATTGAAAAGAATGCTTTCAGGAAAATCAATACTGCTGTTGCACATGCCCCCTCCCTGAAAATAACAGACTTTGATAAAGACTTTATTTTGTATACATTTGCATCCGATGATTCACTGGCAGCTGTGCTCACCCAAAAGGAAGAAGGGGGGGATGAATTCCCAATATCCTTCATGAGCACTGGTCTGCAAGGGGCTGAATTAAACTACCCAGCCATTGATAAGCAAGATTACGCAGTATTTAAGGTAGTGAAGTAATTCGGGCCTTATATATTAAAAAACCGAACCAAGGTAATAGTCCCCTACCCAGCTGTAAGATCCCTTCTCATACAGAAAGAGTTAGGAGAAAGAAGGGGCAACTAGGTAACAACTCTTCAAGAATACGACCTTGAATTCAAGCCAGTATCTATAGTGAAAGGTCAAGGGTTGTGCAAATTGATGACTGAAAGCGGGAACAACGAAGAACAAGCATGGGAGGATGAGGCGGAATTACATGTAATGGATGTATGTCCTTTGTTTACAGCTCATGAGTCTTGGTATAGAGACCTTTTGCATTACCTGCAGTTGGGACTATTGCCAGAACATTGGAATTCCAAGCAAAGAAGAGCTCTGCATCTTAAATCGGCCTCCTATCAACTTGTTGAAGGAGTATTATTCAGAAAGAATTATGACGGGGTTCTCCTCAGATGTCTATAAAAAGAAGATACGAATAAAGTAATGTCAGAATTACATGATGGTCCTGCTGGGGGACATTATTCAGGAGACACTACAGCCCACAAAATCCTCAGGGTAGGTTATTATTGGCTGACGCTCTTCAAAGATGCACATGCACATGTCAGGAGATGTGACATCTGCCAAAGCTGTGGTGGGAGACAACCTAAAGCAGCAGCACCCCTAAAGCCTGTGATGATCACGGAACCATTCAAGCAATGGGGGTTGGATATTATTGGAGAAATCAAACCGAATTCTTCTCTCCAACACAAGTACATTCTGACCGCTACAAATTATTTCACTCACTGGGTCGAAGCTATTCCGCTACGCAAGATAAATGAAGACGAAGTCATCAGCTTCTTACAAGACCACATCATGAACAGGTTTGGAGTTCCAGTTTCGTTAGTTTTTTATAATGCTAAATACTTTTAATCAATTAAATTGACTACTTTTGCTCATGATAAAGGGATAAAATTGCATTATTCTGCTAATTACTATCCACAAGGAAATGGCCTGGCTGAATCCTCTAACAAAAATCTGATTAGAATCCTAAAAAAGACTGTAATAGAAAACCAAAGGAGTTGGCACTCAACACTATCAAACGCCCTGTGGGCTGATAGAGTCACCCCCAAGGCTGCAATAGGAGTGTCACCTTATACCCTTGTCTATGGTAAATAAGCCATCCTTCCTCCCAATATCATGCTACCATCTTCCATACTAGCTCAAGAATCTAGGGGGTCTGATGATGAAGTTTTACAGATAAGAATATATAATCTCCTGAAAGCAGAAGAAGCTAGATCTAAAGCCAAAGAATGCTTTAAGCAACAACAAGAGTCAGTTAAGAGATGGTTTGACAAGCACAAAGCTGGGACAAAAGGCTTTGAAGTAGGAGGCTTAGTCCTCAAATGGGACCACCCCCATGATGAGAAGGGAAAGCATACCAAATTCCAACAGTTGTGGGTAGGCCCTTTTTAGATCACATCCAAGCTTGGTCCTTCTACTTACAAGTTGCAAGATCTACAGGGGTGGGAGGAGAACCTACCAGTGAATGCCTTGGTGCTCAAGCCTTATTTTTCTTGAGTTCTGTGATTTTTTCTATCTTGTGTATAAATAATCCGTCTGATAGTTCTTTTGAGTCATGTTTTTCAGTTTGCTTTAGTTTGATTTTTTTTCTTGTTTTGAATAAAGGGGACGAACCTGCGGTTGCACGGGGAACATCGGAATTTTTGGGAGTGATAAACAATTTAGTGATCAGACTGTGGGTTGTTGTTTATATTAAAGGTTTTCTTCCAGCTTAGTCGTTTTCTCGAATAATTCTGTGTGCATTGAAGTCCTGCTTAATCCCTGTGTAATAAACCGGATTCAAAGAGTCCGGAATACTATGTTGAGGCTCCATCCACTTCACACTTAAAATGTCTAGGGGAGGACAGCCGAGGACCCATGGAAAGAAGCAAGGTGAACAGTATGTTAAATATAAATGATCCCATGCCAAGAAACGAATGCCAAAAGGCAGATAAGAATCAAAGAACTCATATGAAAAGAATCATACATCAAAGCAGATGCTGAATCATAAGTACTAAATTGCCGAAAGATCCTCTCCGTCCGTCAGCTTAAACTTGAAGTACACCACTCACACAAAAGGACACTATGGGATAGAGGATCCTGAATCAAAATTCAGTAAGAAAGGCATGTAAGCAAACTCATATGAAAAGGGACAAAAGTCCAAAAGCACAAGAAAAGTGTTAAAATGGCATGGGAATGAGGAACAAACGAATATTTCTTTTTACCATATGCTACAACCCTGTGGTGTCCAAAGCTATTAGCCACTTGAAGACAAAGGTAATAATGAAACTCATCCTCTGGCCTTAGCATAGTTATCTGGACTTGACGATTCTGGTTTCCACTCTCCCTAGTTGGACTGTCATCAATGATTAAGGGTACACACTTCTGTCATTTGAGAAATCCATATTGCTGAAATAATTCAATATGATGCTTTTGTTGTTAAACAGTCTGTCACTCAAAGATTAACCGCCCAGAGATCTAGGTTCACCAGGTAATCGCCAGTTGTTGCTGCTGCAACTTTTCTCCCCAAATCTTTTAAATTTTGGGCCCCTCCTCATAACTGAATATCGCTTCAGGTTGTTTCATCTTGATGTTTCTTCGGTCATGCTGTAAGTCTGGATGCTTTGAACAATTTATATACAACTTTTTCCCATAATTTGTTTGTGCTTGAATTTTGCTACAGGCCGCATAGTTGGGTTTAGTTTTACCAATTGTCTTTGATGGGCCGTCATTTTGAAGATGAAATGGACCTTGGCTGCTGTTGACTTTTAAAGGTTTTTGAGCACTTAATTTTTTCTGTTAAATTGGTTGCTTTTATTCTTTTTCCCTCCGCCGTTGCAACTCCCAAAGCGGTTTGGCGTTCGAAGTCCAAATCGCTCCGACGTCCGATTTGTATTTGTCTCCAATCACTTGCTCGTAGCTTTTACCCTTCTCCCGTTGCGGGTGGGAAAGCTATTGAGCTTCCGACGTCCGATTAAGCCCTCTCTCGCCCGCGTTCCGCATCTTTTTAGCGCTTGTATTTCCGCCATTACGGCTGGGAAGTCCTTTTGGCGTCCGAGGTCAAAGTCACCCGATCTCTGATGGAGTTTTCTCGCCCACAGCTTTGACTCGTGCCTCTTAGTCTTCTTTTCCTTCCCGTCATTGTGGCTGAGCCAAGCCTTTGAATTTCGATGTCAGTATCTTTCCGACTTCCGCCGTGGTGCACCAGGCCATTTGTTTTGTGGAGAAGTCGTTTCAGTTTGTATTATCTGTCGCTCTGTTTCATAGCACAGTCCCAAATGGATAATACGTTGGGATTACTTGCAGGTGTGCGTAAGGAGCTGATGCGTGAAGACGTAGAAGAACAGTTTGGCAAAAATAGAAACGACACCGACCAGATCACTGAAAGGTCCCTCGAAGTGGAAGACGAAGTCAATAACGCTAAAGGCACGAACCTGACTGTTGGTCCGTTACTAAAAGGATCATGAGTGCACACAGACAACTCAGAAAAATACGAAACGCTGGGGAGACCGAAAGGTCATGCGTTGGGGGAAACCCAAACGATTTATTGTTTTGTTTAAATACTGGAAAGGGAGAAGTTTCAAGGGCTTTTTCCCTGGAAAAATCTGTAAACTCTTTTGCTTATAAGAGGAACTACTTCGTTTTATAGTCAGAAAGTGCAACTTTTGCCTGATGGAGAGAGCGAAATGTGGAATGTATCAATGTGACTAAATGAATAATGTTGAAGAGGAACTATTTCGTTTTCAGCTGTATTTCATTTACTGTGAGAGTATTTAACTTCCTGAACCTATGTTCTTGTTGAATGTTCTTCAGTATCTTTTGGATGCTTTTCCACTGTGAGTAATAAATGTTGTTCATAAAATAATCGGCTATCTGGTTGTTTAAATATCTGTAATTGTTCGTGTGTCTTGAAAGAAGTGTCAGCTAACTGTAACTCTTCATAATGCATGTACACAATGTATTACTCACTTATAAATGGCAATCCTGCTCCCTAGGGATAGTTTAGGTAGTTAGTTTATTTTCTTGTTGTATGTGATTTAGATGCTAGTGAGTCTAAGACGAGAGGTAAGAACCTGCGCATCACATTGTGACTGCTCCTTGCATCTTATCGCCCTGCATGGTTAATTAGGCACCTGCATATCATACATTAAGTCAGAAAATACAAAAATATACACGGTGGACCGGGCCACAACCGGTAAAACCTTTGTTTTGTTACTTTGACCTATGGTAGCCAGACCGTAAACCGGATGGAACGGTAGCCTGTCGACTGTACCAAACAGTCGACAGGCTAGTTGGGAACGTGGACTGGGGAGAATCCCTCACTGTTGTTGCCTGCGAATTCTGGGGCCCCAACACACTGCACCATACATTCCTTAATGGTATTATTCCTCATCCTCCTTTCTCTGGTCTGCAAAAAAAATTCTGGCACTATGACCAAATGGCCTTCATCATTAAGGGGTGGAATTTCTTCTAATACAATGATCTATTGGCCTACTGCCTTCATTAGGAAAGATACATGAAATAAATTGTGGATATTGTTCTCAAGTGTCATCTCCAATTCTTTGATACCAATGTAATACCCCATATCTAAATCATATATGAAATATTAACTCTTACTGCTAATATTATCAAAAGTGGGATAAAATCTTACAAGATGATCAAGCACTTTCTTCAACAAGGAAAAACATAGGAAATAAAGATATAAGCTGAGAGTGACAGAGGGTTAGTGGTAGAAACAAAAATATATTTTTGGAGACTGAAATTTAATGTCCCTATGCACCTATATTTTGGGCCATTTTAGGTTTCGAGCATCATCGAGGTTGAAGTCTACTACCAGGATTCCGGGTGTCCCAATCGGTGCAAACTAAGATTTGAAGAGTCAATTCCAAGAAACTAATGCTAAGGAAGAATTAGGTGAGTTATAAATATTTATTTAGGAATAAAATATCCATTTAATTAGGTTCATAATAGTTCTAGATAGTTCTGGAGAGTTTGGGGGTGTTTGGGAAAAAACTAGCAGGATTTGGCCTATAGATTGCCTGCATGGAGGAGGCCTCTCTAAATATGTACGAACTCAAATAATTATGATTCTATGAGATTATTTTGGTTTTGGGGTGATTTTATGACCTAAATCAACTTACATAATCAAATTTGAGCATACGCAACAGTCATGGTATCGAAAATAGTCAAATTAGTCAAATTTGACTAGCTAAAGAGCGTAGGTAAGAAAATAAAGATGAAATTCGATTATGTACTTTATAAAATATGAAAATAATTATTCTAATAGTTTTATAAGACTATATTAATCATAATAAAACTCATATATCATTATAATTTCCATAGCATCACTATCAATGCATAAAAGATTACAAAAGGCTCATTAAATGAGCATTGGAATGCCTCTCACTGAAATTTTGGCATTACGAACCCATGGAGAAGAAATATTGTTTTGTATAAGAGATAAGAATGTTAAGAAATAGAGGATAATATCAAAAATATTTTGAAGGATATGATCTCCCTCAATGGTTCCCAATATTAAAGAATAGAGGTTGGAAAGCAACACCTAACACTAATATTACTTTCCTGAGAGCATAAGTGAAGTCTCCTTTAATGGAGCTCTATTTCCAAGGATGAATGGCTGATATATTAGCTTTATATTGGTCTTCAATGTCTTCTCCTTGCCTCTTTGTGGTTTCACTATAGAATATAATGGAAGAGAGAAGAGAATGGGAAAAATTTGGGCACATCACCCAAGGTAGTTGAGGCACATCACCCAGACAAGGAAGCTATGCTTCACTCAACATCAAAAAAATAATTATCAAAACTTGTTCAAAGGAGGTGGAAGCATTATTTTATATACTAAGTTACTTGTTGAGCAATTCATCCAACAGGTTGGACAAGTTACCCACTTTCAAACCCTAACCATAACCCATCAATGCACCTTCCTTGAGGAGATTAGCAAGTATGTGCTTTAGGAAAAGTTTCCTTGCTTTGCATCCTTCAACCAATTTGGAAATTGTGCCCTCCTTGACAAAAAATTGCATGCTTTATGTCTAAAAAAAATTTCTGCACTTTCCTGTTTTTCAAACTGGCTTGTTTTTCCCTTTTTTGACAGTTGCTATCTTTTTATGACGGATTGTTTTTCCTGCAGTTTCTATCTTTTTGGCCTGTGTTTTTTTTACAATTTTCTTGATTTGCTCTAGGTTTCTTTTTCTAGTTGACAAATCATGACCCACTTAGACCCATGTTCCCTCCTTGTCATCTAGCAAATGTACAACTCATTTACCAAATTAATTATTCTCCATAATAATTAATTATATACAAATAACCATAATTAGGAATTTAATATAATACATGCCACCATAGTATTAATTAATCTATGGTCACTTGGAATAATTCATTTATTTCAATTTTAAACCCCTAGGCACTGACAATATCAACACTTTTAATGTCCTTCAAGTAAGGGACATGAAAGTACTCCCCTCCCAATTATGCTTGTCCTCAAGCATAAGCAATCCAGAGTGATGCAAAATTTGTTCACCCTCCCAAGTGGAATATTCACTAGGAAACCCTTTTCAATGTACCAGTCAAATTATAGTCATTCCCCTAATGAATAACTCTTCTTCCACAAAATTTTCACAGTACCTTCATGTATCCCACTACCTTCTCTGCAAGGATATAAATGTTCCTTCCCCTTTTGGAAAGTTGTTATTCCAAATAATTCCAAGGTCCCATGGTATTATCTGCATCCTTCTAAACATAAATAACAATGTAAAAAATTCATTATCATAGATTATCCAAATTCGTCATACATATCTGAATTCCAAATATTAGTTGTGTTGGTCACTTACATCTCAGAGGCTAGGTTGATCCTTTTGTTTACATAAGCATTAGTAGAACCTATGAAAGGGATGGTGAAATCTTATTGACCCTCAACCTTTCAAGAAGCGGTGACTAGAACTAGAGATATGCAATATTCCATTCCAAGGACCAAGTATCCTACAAAGACTCCCATTCCCCATAAATTTCATAATCAGGGGATGTGAGGAACTTTCCATCCCCTGGAAATAAATATTACTCCTACAAAGATTGGGATGAACTAAGGAGGAAGAAGCTCTGCTTTTCCTACCAAGAACCTTGGGTTCTAGGCCATAAGTGTGCCAAGGGAAAGTCACACTATATTGAAGTGTTTTCTAAAAGTGAGGATGAATAAGAATAGGGAGATCCACCAATAGATATGGAGGAAGCATATGAGACAATAGATGAAGACCCTCCTCCTGATGTGAGCAAAATTGTAGTGTTGTCAAAGGTGCCCTGATTCCACACTCTCTAATTCAAAGGAGTGGTGCAAGGGAAATCAACCAATGTTCTGGTAGATGGAGGGACCACACATAATTTCATATATGCATCCATGATAGAAAGAAGGAATATGCCCACTGAAAAATTTGGAGTCTTCACAATTATCATACCATGTAATCATTATATGGAATGCTCCAGGAGGATTCCCAAGTTACAAGTAACTATAGGGAATTACACGATGATTGATAGATTTTATGTGGTGTGTGTGGCTGATACTAATGTGGTATTTGGATTTCAATGGTTGTACTCCATTGGAAAGCACACAATATACTATCAAGTTCCTGACATGATATTCAAAGAAGCGGGTGGGAAAGAGGTAGTAGTGAGAGGATTCAGTACCTACTCAAAGCAAGTAGTGATTGCACTTAGTATGGGATCTATTATAAGGCATAGTGACAACGAATGGGATGTTGAGTATTAGATAAAAATTGAGGGAAATTCTGTCAATGTTTCCTACAATCCCAAATGCATAAAAAATGTTTTTGCACAAGTATAAGGGGTTTTTTACTCCCACATGGAATGCCACCAGACCATGGAATTGAGCACATCATTGAGATGGAAGTTGGAACACTTCCTATTAAAATTCATCCCTACAAGAATCCAAATAAGTTCAAGGATGATATTGAGAAGACCATCATAGAACTCCTTGATTTGGTTCTCATTAGACCAAGTTCCATCCCCTTTGCTTCTTCATTCATTCTGGTGAAGAAGAAGGATGGAACACTTAGAATGTGCATATACTACCAGGATTTGAAAAATAAAACCATAAAGAAATGGTACCCAATTCCCCAGATTCACGAGCTGATGGATGAGACACATGGAGAAAAATTCTTCTCTGAGATGGATCTCTGATCTGGATACCACCAAATTAGAATGAAGGAGAATGACATACAGAAGACAACCTTTCGTTGTCACTTTGGTCCCTTTGATTTTTCGGTCATGCCATTTGGCTTGACTAATGCTCCATAAACCTTCCAATCTTGCATGAACAAGGTTTTTAGTGAGCATCTCCGTAAGTATGGACTTTTTTTTTATGATAGTCTGATTTATAGTAGGACATGGGAAGAGCACCCGCTCCATTTATATGTTGTGCTAACTATACTTGCATATCAATCATTTTATGCTAAGTTGTCCAAGTGTGAATTTGGCATGATTGAGCTTCTCTATCTTGGTCATGCGATCTGCCAAGAATGGGTCAAGGAGCACCAATAGAAAATACAGGCCATCTTAGACTAGCTAAGACCAAGAAACCTCATTGTGTTGAGAGGCTTCAATTTCCTATGCAACTACTACTAGAAATTTGTCAAAGGTTACTCCAACTTCACTGCACCTTTGACAGATCTGACCAAGAAGGGGAATTCAATTGGAATGAGTAAGAAAAACAAGCTTTCCATAATATGAAGGAAATAATGAGCAGTTGTCCAGTTCTATCATTTCCTGATTTCACCAACCCTTTTTTGTTGGATTGTGATTCCTCGGGGGAAGGCATTGGAGTTTTTTTTATGCAAGAAAGGAACTCCATTGCCTATAAGAGAAGAAAATTGTTTCCCCATGAAAGATTGTATTCTACTTATGACAAAGAGATGTTGAACATCATGCATGCATTGACCAAGTTCAAGAAGTATCTGGTGGGAATCAAGTTCATAGTGAAGACTGGTCACAACAATATAAGGCACTTCCTTACCCAAAGGAGCTTAATGACAAACAACATAAATGGGTAAGTAAAGTCCAATCCTATGACTTTGACATTGAATACAAGAAGGGAAAGTTGAATGTGGTGGCTGATGCACTTTCCCGCAAACCCACATTATCCTTGCTACAAATGCTAACTGAATGGAAGGTACAGTTGGGAACTGAATACTCAAAAAATGATTTTGCATGTGGAATTTTGGATGGAGTAATACAGAATGAGGAATACAATGTACAAAATGGCCTCATCTATTACAGGGATATAATTTTCTAAGTACCTGGATCGAAACTAAAGAAGAGGATATTAGAGGTTGTGCATAATGCACCAATGGCTGGCCACCCTGTATTTTTGAAGACTCACTAGAAGGTAAGAGAGAGGTTCACCTAGAAGTTCCTCAAAGAAGATGTTCTAAGGCATGTGAGGGAGTGTAATACATGACAACAGAACAAATTATAGCACACAAACCATGCTGGACTCCTACAACCCCTCCCTATTCTAGAACAAAAATGGGAAAGTGTCTCCATGGATTTCATCACCGTACTACCAAAAGTCTAAGGAAAAGATAACATATATGTGTTGGTTGATGGGTTGACCAAGTTTTCACATTTCTTTGTAGTCACCTCCACTATATCATCCAGTGAATTTGTTGCACTATTTTACAAAGATTTTTTTAGACTGCATGGTTTATCCAAGACCATAATCAGTGACCATGGGACAACAAGTTCACCAGTGTTTTTTGGCAAGCTCCGTTCGAACTAGTGGGAAAAAATTTGAATCTAAGCAAAAGATATCACCCTCATATTGATACCAGTCAAACTGAGAGATTGAATCAATGGCTTGAAGGATACCTCCACAAATATGTCAAAGGATAACAAAAATCTTGGGCCACATGGCTCCACCTGGGAGATTTTTTCTATAACACCACTTTTCACCTATCCATTAGGATGACTCCATTCATGAATTTGTATGGATATGATGCCCCATGGTTTCTAATTAGAGGAAATTTCAACTCAAAATGGGCCTCATAAAATGAATTAATAAAATAATAGTTAAAATAATAAAATAATATTAATTAATTTTGGAGGAAGAAAAGAAAAAAACTACTTTTTTGTTTGTATTTTTGACATATCTCCCTGTGTTTTTACTCAAATTTCGATCGGGAGAGATCGTTGGATGCGGAATTAAATTCCGCATCCAACAAGTACCCACTCAGCATACTTTTGACGGACCCCACTACCCCAAAAACAATAAATACCTGAAAAAATGGAATGATGACATCATCATTCTGTTTTTTCAGGTATTTCTTGTTTTTGGGGTAGCGGGGTCTTGTCATCATTCCGTTTTTTCAGGTATTTCTTGTTTTTGGGGTAGCGGGGTCCATAAAAAGTATGACGAGTGGGTACTCGTTGGATGCGGAATTTAATTCCGCATCCAACGAGCTCTCCCGATTGAAATTTGAGTAAAAACACTGGGAGATATGTCAAAAATACAAACAAAAAAAGTAGTTTTTTTTATGATACCTATCCCCAAATTTATATTAAAAAAGTGTTTAAGACCTATACGGTATTTCAAATTTAAAACAATTTCATTGGCTAACACATGATGACATGGAATTTGAATAAAAGTTAAAAGGCCCATTTTGAGTTGAAATTTCCTCTAATTGAGATATGATGTTTGGGGACTGTAGAGCCCAAAAATACAAATATTGGATTCAGGAGAATCAATACATACTAAGGGCACTCAAATAAAATTTGCAAGTTGCACAGAACCAACAAAAAATGAATGTTGATAAGCACAAGGTTGAGAGAGTCTTCCAAGAAGGAGACTTAGTTTAGTTTAGGTTGCAACCTTACATGAATATATCTTTGAAGACAAAGGGAGATGAAAAAACTCCAACATCGGTTCTATGGGAATTACAAAACTTTGAGGAAGATTGTTCCTCAAATAAGAAATCAAGTCCACTAACTCTATATAATAAAGATGTAGAAAAATAGTTGACATGTGGGAAATTTTATCTAGTAAAAAGAGGGGATGAAATAGGATGTGCAGGTGAAACCAAAATACAAGGTAGGATATTTAAAGTCATCCAACATGTTGGGAAAGTTACCCACTTGCAAACCATAAACCTAAGCCATGAATACGCCTTAAGGAAAATAGAAAGCTAAGATTTTAGATGACGTTTCCTTGTTTACATCATTAAACCAAAGTGGAAATTGTGCAATCCTTGAGAAAAAGTTTCCTTACTTGCATCCTTAACCAATTTGTAAATTGCACTCTCCTTGACCAAATTTTTCTTGCTTTATGATTGACTTCTTTTCCTGCACTTTCCTTCTTTTAAAACTGCCTTGCTTTTCCTTGGTTTTGATAGTTACCATATTTTTTTTATGACAGATTGCTTTTGCCTTCTTTTGTATTGTTTCCATTTTTCATCCTAGGAAATTTGGATTGCCTAATTCTCCCTCTTGTCTTGACAACTCATTTCCACATTAATTATTTTTCATCAGAATTAATTACATAAAAAATGAGAATTAGGAATTTAATCTATTGCATGCCTCCATAGTATTAATTAATCAAAATTACCTAGGAAGAATTCATTTTTAAACCCCTAGGTACTAACAAGGCCAACACTTTTAATTTCCTTCAAGGAAGGGACATGACACTCCTTGTTATAGCATGATTTTCCACACCTGATACATTATTATTTGATGTCATATCCCTGTCCCTATACAAACTCTTTTTACCCCATTAATTTTCTCAATATTACCCTGATGCTCTAGTGGAACCCTTAAAAAGACATTTTTATATGTAGGTCACAAGGGTACAATCCACTAATACGCATCTTGCACCATTGCCACCTGCGTACATCAGGATTTATGCTCAAAAAACAAAAAAGTTTGGAGTTTTCCACATCAAGTAACGAATCATGACTTGATACTTGGAATTGCATATGATGGTAGATGCTCCATTTTGACCCTTCACTTCCCATTGAGGGGCTATATATTGAGCTACTATTAAGCATTGAAGGATGATAACTTTGGAGAGAAAACATACTTTGGTGGAATTGTGCCCCTTTCTTATATACTTGAGTATGCATCCCTCTGTCCTTGAAGCAGCCATTAGTGCTATGTCCCAAGCTTTCCTTTATCTTTGTGAGATTGCATTTGTATGGAGGATTGAAGTGGTGGAGGCTTAGGTGGAGGGAATCGATTTCTCAATTTCAATGAGATGATGATAGAGGTTGTAATTTGTATCTCTGTTCATATTAATAGAAATATCCATTGCATGTGTAATTATGAATATTCTTATCCATGGATGTAATTACTTTGTTTATGTATTGGAATGTAACATGCTAGATTAGATTCTAATGCTTTACATATATCATGCTTGTATATATTGTTGTTGTTGAGGGACATCTATAGGTACAAGTTTTATTGAAAGCTCAACGAGGATCTACTTTGAATGTTTGGAATAAGGTACACCTCTTGTCGCTTAGTGTTAGTTTTGTTTCTATATTAAGCATGCTTTGAAATGGGTTTATTTATGGTGTCATCCTATCTGTTGTGGTCCACCCCGAGCCATAGGAGATATTCTCCATAACATAATTGGCGACTCTGCTGGGGATTTCCTTTTTGTTGGGGTTTGGGTGCATAATTGGATTTATTTTCTCTTAATTCTCTATGTGTCTGTGTCACGTTCATTATTTGGTTGAGTTATTGGAAATCCCTTGAAGTAATTTGAGTCTTAGCTTATTTTGTATTACCTTTTCCTTTTTATATGCGGGTCATAGAAATTATAGTCGCGTATATACGCGGGATATAGTACATACAGTCATGTACTATATCCCGCGTATACATAAAGTCATGTACTATAGTACATATGTTATTGCTCCTTGAACAGTCATGTATATCTCTCCTCTAGATTAAGATTTTTATGTGTGGAGGTTATGGGTGGGTTGTGAATATTTTTGAGTCTTCCCGGGTTCTTGTGTTGCATGTTGATTGCTTCTGTTATGACCAGGGATGTATTTTTAATTGATTTCCTTTTAAATTTATTATTTTCATTTATATCCTTTTTGTTTTATTATCAGTGCATCGGATTTCTTGGTCTCAATGTCTTGCTCAGTTTGTTTGCTTCTTATTGAAGGGTCTGAGAATTTGTAGGGTCTGTTTATTTCATTTTCATTGTATCTATAGTGAAACTACAAAATATTTTTTCTTTGCATGTTTATTGCATTGTACACATGCATTGGTTTGGGACTTGCATTAGGTTTGATTAGATGGAATGAGTGATTGGGATTTCATATAGGAATGATTGCATGGGAATTTGAAATGAAATTTTGCATTACATGTAGTGGCATACCCCTTTTTCATGATTAAAAACAAGTTGCACTTGAAATTGTTTTCTAGGTGTGCATATTTACTTCCATGTTGAGTCGTAACATCACTAGTTTCATGTTCATTACCATTGATTAATCACAACCATTAAAATTAACACTTAAATTAAAATTAATTACACATTTTTGTTTGATATAGGTGCACCAACAAGCTTATGATTGTAGAGTCTTGGAATAGGGTGTTGTGAGTAAATATTTCCAAGGCTGTGAAATAAAAAAACTAGGTGTCGGTCAAGGTGAGAAGTGAAATCCTTGGTATAATTAGTGTTCTTAGGAGTATCCTCTTACATAAGATTTAAACACAAGGCATCACACATGTTTGTTGTGGGGATAGCCCCTTGCCACTTTTTGTTGAGTCTCGGAGATATTTTTAGGATCATATTCGTATTTGGGGGATTTTGAGGTACCTTTGGTTCTTTCAATCTTTGGGATTTGTTACCCTTTCCATACGGTAGACACCTCCTGCGACTGTCTGCCTGAGCATTGGCTGTATTGGGGTGACCTTAGTTTCCTTACCTAGGTATCACAAGGGTTACTTGTAGAGGTTATTCTGTGAGTATCATGTCTAGTTAGGGGTCAGAAAAAATAATCCCTATATGCGTTGAAGCTGAGGGCCACTATAATTGGTTACACACCTACAATTGTAGAGTATGGGAGTCTCAAGCCTCTTCTAGGCAAGACATACCTACTAGATTCAGGAGCACTTATCCTCCCTCTCTACTTCTTTGCATCTGACTTAGTTTTCTTAGGGGTGTGTTTTTTGTGCGCTAGTTGGATTTAGGGATCGTAATTAGTTGAGTCTTTGTTATTTTGTGAAGTCATTATGGATAGATTTTTGAAACCTCTCTGATCTTGACGCTTAGCAATATTATCACATTGGAACCCTTCTCCTCCTCCTAGGAAGAGGACGATGTGTTCCAGGAAACATTTAGTACACTATGATTCACATATAATTATCGCCATGAGTACTACATCTAAGAGCCCAAAGTTCCCTCTGTCTTCATCACCTAGAATGGGGGGAGGAACCATATGGATACCTAGAACTCCGGTTTATACTGACCCTTCTAGGGATGGTACTTCCCATACTACACGACCCCGACTATCATATTTTACAACTCTCCATAGGATGTTTTCCTCAGAATGGTTGGGTTTTGAGACTCATCCTACTCCCTCCAGCACACATATAATTTTTACATTCAGCATGTCGAATATCACTACTACTATCTGATCACCTACCACCATCCCCATTACAAACCCTAGTGTTGGACTGGGAGAGATCACAACACCTTATCTTACTCATAGGTTTGGGAGTGGTCATATTCCACCCTCTGCTCCATTTGTGGGGGGAATTTCACTCCCTTCATTCGGTCTTAACACTAGGGTTCACTCTCATGGGGGTGATAGTGGATACATGAATGTTCGAGACATGAATTACATTCCATCCTACATATCGTCGTCTACCACTTGTATTCCTTCAAAAATGTTTCTCATGTCAAACCGTCCTTATATCTCACACGGTCCATTGGGAAGCAGTGCTCCATATAACTACATTATACCCTCATAAGCTAGTAAAATTGTATATGGAGGTAATGTTCCTCCTCATGTGTCTAGGGTACAATCATCTTGTCAAAACTATAACTATGTTTATATGGTGCCTCCTTCTCAGGGAATAACAAATCATAAATCCCCATACAACCTTATGGGTTATATGGTAGGTGGTTATTATATGATTGGTCAAGGCTATGTCCTTTATTGGAATCAACCCTATATGAACCAACCTCTTTAAGGGGCATGGAACTAGATGGCACAACATCAGATCCCCTTTTTGGCTACTTTAAACCTACCTGACATTTTGAAGTTGACAATTGATCTAGTATATCATGATCTGATGTGTTCGGTTGTTCCCGCTAAACTTCCTTAAGGCATCCCAAAGTTCGAAGGTAAGAATGGTGAGGACCCTAGAGATCATGTTACTACTTTCCACCTATGGTGCTATTTTAACTCACTGAACCATGACTCTGTTCATTTACAAATGTTTCAAATCACCCTCACGGGTCCTGCCAGAAAATGGTATATAAAGCTGCATGGGGGAACTTATAAGACTTTTAATGACTTAGAAATGACCTTTATTAACCACTTTCAACTACCGATACACTATGATGCATGCATAGATATCTTTTCAACATTTCAACAAGATAAATCCATGCATATCTTTGACCATATTCAAGAGTGGCACCGACGAAAGAGGTTGATTAACTCCAACATTCCACCCAAGTTCTTATTGGAATGGTTCCTCAAATATTTATTTCCATATATCGTGAAGGATGTTTCAACATTCAGAGTCTGTCATGAGGAACATTCTATATTCAGGGTTCATCAATTGGATTTGATCTATGCTTAGTATGGTCTGTTATATGAGATTATCTCTAACGTGCCACGATCAAACTTTGAACCTAAGTTTAAACATGGGCCACATGCTAATGGTATTGTTGGCTCCACAAGTACCAAGGTCGTAGACTAGGTTACACATCAAATGATATATTTGTCTATTAACCAGTATGCGATCGGATAGGCTAAGACCTCATCCACTCCCACCCAGTCATTGGATGTGCTTTCAGTGCATTCATCAGATCATAAGGGTAACTAGAAGCTCGAAATAAATAGAAGGGAATAATTAATAAACAAGGTGGGAATAAGGAGAACAAGAATGATGAAAAGAATGTGGATAATGATGGGGGGACAAGAAACCTAAGAAAAAGGTTAAATTCCCTTCCAAAATTTGTGGGGGAGACCATCTCACATACTTGTGACTTTGTATTGAATATGCCTCGAAGTACATTGCACAAAACCTAGTTATGTTGACTAACCCTTTGCCTCATAATCAAAATATTGTTTCAAGGAATTCAGAAATCGAAAGAACTTCTAGTGGGCATCAAAACCTTCCAGTAGATGAAGGTGGCCACGGTTGTATCAACATGATGTCAGCTACTAATGTTGTGTCTCACTCAAAAGATTATGGTTCGTCACAACCCAACATGGGAAAGAAGCCTACACCTCCTGAAATTCCAATGTAGATTGATAAGCCCGAAGCTATATCTTGTATACCTAAGATTCTTCAAGTGTTTGGGGTACAACCCTAATGCTCGAGCCTCCCAACATTATTCTATTATCGAGGATTTGGGCCAGACTCCCTATGTGATATCAGCTCTTGAAGTTATTCAGACTTGTCCTTCGTAGAGGAGAGCCTTGTTGTTTTCTCTTGGAGTAGGTGATCCTAATGCCTCCATCGTAGTTATAATTGAAACTCATGAGGCCCAACCTATATTTACTTACCATGTGGCCTTTATAGTCCATGTGGAGTGTCTTAATAACAGCATTAAATGCACATTTATTGATTAAAGTGTTGCGATCTCCGTGATGTCTTTGGCTTGATGGAAAGGCCTTGGCTCATCCCTGTTGTCGAAATATATGACTATGTTAACTGTGTTTGATGGGATTTATTTGGGATGCATGGAATTATTCCTTCCCTTCAAGTCCATTTTGGAGGAAATATCATGACGGTCTAAGTTGAGGTGGTTGATGCGCCCCTCGACTACAACCTTTTATTGGGTCGAAACTAGATTTACACTATGAAATCGATCGTATCGTTTGTATTTCGAATGGTGTGCTTCCATTTTGAGGATTGAATTGTGATGATCGACCAAATTCCTTTTGATAATTTTGGTTTTTCTGCATTGTCGAGATTGACTATCTCAGCCATTGATAATTCTCAACCGGCAAATGAGAATGTTGACGTCAAAATGTATCCATCGTTAATGGGAAATTTTGATATTTTGACACCGATATTAGCTATTAGCTCCACTCCTAGTAGTGATTCATCACTTGTGAGTTCAATCACATTTCACACTATGTATTTGGATGACCCACGGACTCTTCCTTCTTCGAGCACTTCAAATGAATATGCTAGAATTACTAGGATGAGAATTTCATTTTTTGTAGCAGAGATTGTGTATCAAGCTACACTTGATCCTGCTGTAGACCATCGTCCTTCCTCTTCGTAGATAGAAGAGGAGGATCTCCTTTCACTTCCTTCTTATGCAGTTGCATTGTCATTCTTGCATGATTTCCTCAACGATAGTTTTCCTTTAGATGAAGTGATTCTTGCGGCCATGACTGCTCTAGAACAATCTTGGGAGGATATGCATCATCGATCTTTCTTCCTCCTAGATCTCGAACGGATCAAGCATGATGAATTTAGGATGAACTTAAGTGAGAGTGTTGGTCATCCCATGATCCCATTAGGAACTCATGGTATTTATGTCATCCATAAACAAGGATAAGCATAACATTGTTCCTTATAGCAGTAGCGTATGTACACAGGAAGGATTTTCTTTGCCCACGTACATCCATTCCTATGCACATCCTGATGAACTGTGACTCACTTGGGCCAGGATCCTTATCTTTGGATTCCCCATGTGTGAAAATTCACCACTAAAGCTAGAAATTAATACATTCAATGAATGAGGAATGTGATTATGAATTGCATGGTCCTTATGGATATGGATTTTGTGGCTCGTAGCTCTCAGAATCGTCGTTTGAAGTTTCGAAGTCCAACTAGCCCCAAATACACTATTTTGGGTAAAAAATCAAATGGTATGATAAAAATGTCATTTTTTACTATTTATTAAAAAACAATTAAATTTTGTACCCACTTGGACTATAGTTTCGACTTCTTATTAACTATTTCCAGTTGTTTGGCCTAATATTGTTGTGTAGGAACCCCTTGCGATGCACTTTCATCAAGACTTTGACTCTTTCACGCATATGGAAGGTATAACACTAAAATAGCATATAAGATAGGGCCATTTTTCCACATGCATTGTGCATTATCCTATGGCCATGTCACCTTAACCATAGGTACAAACCCACTTTGTGATGTCACAAAACCTTCATACTGCTACTAGAAGTTGCATTATGTAAGTGGTAGATATTTCCTTATCATGGGTACCCTAGTTAGATCTCACTTTTCCATTTGGTGCCCATGTTGAACATCCTCCCTTAGTTCTGGGAGTCCCTTGTAGTCCCACCATACCTTCGAGTAAAGAACTTTCTACTCTTTCTTGAAATTTACGCTAGCCATATCCTATCAGGAATCCTGTTTGTATCAAGTCACAACTACATTTGCATGCATCCGCTTGTCGTATTGAGCTTTATATCGACTCCCTGCTTTGGTTTATAAGCCATATATCCCTATCTTTCCTCAATCCTATCCAAGTATAACCTTTCATATGTATTTTTTCATTTTGATTATCCCTTACTAGGAGGAGACATCCCCTCAAACTTTGCGTAAAGTAAACACACCCACTAAAGTGGATGCGTCAGGCTATCACACTATGGAAATTCCATAGTGAAGTCATCTTTGCATCTTACTGTTTCCCCTTCCCCTTGCTGTGTAACGTAAAGGAAACCTATCTATACTTATCTATTTAGACTTTGTTCATGAAAAACTAAACTAAAGGAAAACCTAGACTACTGCTACTGCTGGGTTTGGGGGCGCCTGTTATAACAAATGCGCAGGTTCTTACTTCTCGTCTGACTGCTCCCCCGCCACCAACCTATCACTAAAATTCATAAGCAAATTTTATTTTTTGTAAATTACAGAAAAACTCCCTGATAACGACGCCAAAATGTTGGGTGTGTTCTACTATCTTAAATACACCTAATATTTAATTATCGACTAGGGTTGGTAGGCTTAGAGTTGCTACAAAATGTATGCGAAGGTAGAGGGATTCCTAGGGCATTGTAGAAATACTCTAATAAACAAAAGATTGAAAAATATTTCAAAATGAAAAACCGAGTCAAACTCCTAAAAATTTAATTATTAATGTGATTAAAGCAAAACATCATACTAGGATAATATCAGACTACTCATTAATTAACTCTTCTTCTTCTTAATCTAAGAATGGGAAAACTTTCATTAACAACTTCAGAAACTGAGAAAGGTCTAATTTATGAATAAGTAGAAAAAATAAATAAAGAATCAAGTAGAAAAATTAATAAAGAAAACTTAATTAAGAAGACTTCTCTAATTCTTTAGCCTATAAGCGTTTTTTAGTAAACATACAATTAAAGGAATAAATCATATACTAATGTCAATCTACAAAGTATTGGTGTGTTTTCTAGAAATTAACATGTCTAACCCTAAGTTCAATATAAACAACAGGGAATTAAACTAAACTAGATATGCAATTATCAGATATTACAGCGATGATAAATGAGGAAATCAAAGACAAAAGAAGCAAATAAAATCATAATTCAAAAACATGATTTTATTGAAAAGAAATACAAAGTAGGATTTTGATGAGTACTTTAAAATAATCTAACCTAAGGTCCTAGAGGTTGATGTAACTATTACCTAATTACCAAAATATAACAGAATTCAAAAAGCCAAGGAAATAAAACTGAAAATAGGTAAAAAATAAACTAAGAACACTAAAGGTCGGATGGAAGGCTGGATGACAGTCTGGAAGGAAGGTTCGAATGACAGTCCAAATACACAGTCTGAATGAGAGGATGTATACAGAGAATAATAAAAACAGACCTAAATGATTTAATTATCAGCTGATTTTGTGCATATGAAAACAAGATGCATAAAGGACAGAATTTAAACCTAATTAATAATTAAAATAATCAAAAGGGATTACTAATATATGGGTATGAAGAGATTGTTTCTATTATAAAATAAAACAAACTGAAACGTTGCTGAATTAATCTATATTTTAAAAAAAGTTAACAAAACTAATTCTAACTACAAATTAGACCTAAGACTAACTAAATTTTATCTATTTGTAAATATAACATTAAGCATTTAACCGAAAGAGAAGACTGAAAGGAAAACTAAAAACAAACTACACGTGACCGATCACTCTAATTCTATAGGAAAATACTACATTAACAACATAATTACATTAACTACAACAAACATATGTCACAGAAAGTAAATAAATGGACAACTATAGTAACATAATCACATGAACAAATTAAAACAAAACTACTTATCTATGAAAGAGAAAATAACAAAAACATGTACGGACATGGAAGCCACTGGTTGTTGAGGGGCCCTCTCAGCAATCAGGGGATGCCTGTCTAACGCCTACGCAAACTCAACCACGAACAGCAGAATGTATCAACTTTTATTCAGAATATGGGACAAAATTACAGTGTGCTTAGGGACAAATTACATGCATAAAACTGGAATTGTCAACCCTCCTAGCTCTCAAATGGAAGCATTTATATACTATTTATGAGATTTTGAGCAAGTCAACCCTTTAGTGGTCGACTGCTCTCTAAATTTAGCCGATTATAATGAACATTAACTGTTTACAGGCCAGCGCATAGTCTGGTTCCTCCCTCAGCGTGATCGTGGCATCTTCAGCATGAGCAGGGCATCGTGGTGGTGTATCTACTCCTCCTTTCACGTAGGTGGTGGAGTGGTGTTGGGAACAGGAAATGTACACGATGGGTCTTCCAGAACACAATTCCTTCATCAACATGAACAAACTTCATATGTGGCGCACAGACTCCTTCCTTAGCGCAACAAGCAAAGTGGTGGCGAGCGAAGGAGATTGCAAGCTCGTGTGCTATCTAGAACATAGATTTATTACCCAGGAATGTGGATAACAACTTATATGCATATTTTTTTATGTTTTTCAGCGCGTAGGCTGATGAGCAATCTAGACAGGAGGTTGAATAGCTAGCTACATTGTGAGTTGGATACACTGAGCGTTAATCTAGGGAAAACATGACAAACCACCAGCGAATTTCGCGCAATGGTCTAGATGATGAGGTGAAAAAAATCAACACAATAGCGATCCTTAGGTTAGGGGCTTCATCAAACATCAAACACGTGGATAGCAGGTGGTGTCAGGCAATGGCAGCATGATGTTGGGCCACAACAGCGTGAGCGTAGCATGCAAGTTCCTTGTTCAGCATGCTGGTAAAGATGTGTTGGACGGAGAATTGGACAGCGAGCTGGATGATGGTTGCGCATGGCTGGCTGAATGCTTGTCTGTTTAACGAGCTGAAAACTAATATGCGTATTATAAGCTTACCAAAAAACTATAAATCTATAAACAAATACATAAATTAATAGATATATTGAATATGCTTTAAATAATATAAATTTAAGTCAATAAAGTTGTAAACATAATGTTAATAACCAGAGTTGCGTAAACATCAAATTTGTTCTTACCTCATGCTAAATAACAATATGCATGACATAAAATACATGAAAGATAATAAAATATGCATTTAAATGTGTTATTTTAATGCCAAAAATGATAACAAAATGAGGCTCAACATTCCCCCAAACCGGAGAAATGCCAGGTCACGCTGAGCAAAGAAAAAGATAGGAGATCATACTGTCAAAGCAAACTTTGAAATATGAGCCAGCAACAAGCATATGCATGAATGAGTGAGTTCATAAAGTTTATAATTAGTTCAACCATGTCCAAAGTAAAAATTTGGACAAGTTGAACATATGACACAAAAGGTATAAAATTAGTCATTTGATAGTTTACATGCATGATTGAGTAAAAGGATAGGGTTACTAATAGTGAAATGATAACTAAAAAAAACTTTTAAGGTCAAAGCATTCTCATGGAGGTAAAAACTATTTGCCAAAAACAAAATTTGGTTAGCAAATTTTAGTCATAAGTGCTATAATATCACCAAGTTTAGATCATCATGTGGTATTTCATTTGGATTACCTTTCGATCCTTCATATAGTCCTCCATATTGATCTTCTGTAAAAATATACTTCATGCTATAACCAAGTTCCATTGCTAATTTATCATGAAAAACACTTATCATTTTGTCAGAGAAAATAGATCTATCATAAATAATAATAAAAACAGTCTATTTTTTTTTAAACAGTCTAATTGTTCCTAATCCTCCCCCCAAACCAAAGGTATGGCATGTCCTCAAGCCATGAGAAAGAAGATTCGATTGTTCCATATAAAAAGAGTCCTATCATGTTGTTTTATTATTTTGTAAAAAGAAAAATTAACTAGTAAATGGAAATGATTCAGATATGTATATTCATGAAAAATATAACAGTGCTTAGAAAGACCACTTAAATGTTGCGAATATAGCTGAAAGCATGACAGATGAAAAGCTAGTCATTTGTGCCTTATTTTAAAAATATCTTGTCATCATAAGATATTTTGAGTTTACCTCGAAGTGTGTGAGATTTTATAGCTATGGGTTCCATTTATAGGATAATGACATCCTAGGTATTTGTTGAATTAGATGGCTAGGTCCAATCCCAACTTACAGCGATTCTCAAATGACATTAAAAACAATCGGCCTTAAAATAAAATTTGAAAAATTTTCTTCATATTTATCATTATTCTCCGAATCATGTACATAGTAGTGCATTAACCAGATCTCTTTTACCCGATATTTCCCCGCTGCCAGCAGGCCTATTCAGTACCCCGACGAGTTTATCTTGGTACCATGCAAGCATAGTCCCGCTACCAGCAGGACTATTCAGTACCCCAATGGGTTTACTTGCATTTATAGATCTTCCTTGTTTTAAGTTTTTACTTAGCATTGACCCGCTGCCAACAGGCTTGTTCAGTACCCCAGCAGATTTGCCTTGTATAATGATATTAAGTATATGGAAGCCGATTGGTACTAGAGCATGCTAAGCCCTGCTAAAACACATAATTAAATTTTGCAAAAATAAACTTACAAATACTTTTCATACTGGCCTTGATCATAAATTATATCAAAAGAGAATAACTTAAAGCTGCTCTTTGAACTTACAATCCTTCTTCTTTGTGAAAGATAAATAATGTTTCCCAAAGGAAAAAATTCCACCTACTATCGAGTTATCACACAAAGATATTTTAAGAGACAAGTTTTGATAACAAGTATAGGATAAACTAGTAATCCAGTGAGATTCGAAAAAATATAATAATAAGAGTAAGTCTTATCACGCAACTGTTTAAAATAGAAAATCAGAAATATATGTGTCTGAATCAAAATACCAAAAACTATCTGAATCATAAAAGGAACGGTTAAGAATGATGTACATAGAATTGCTATAAGCTGTAATTTTTTAAGAAAGGTTTAAGATATCTTAGGATCATAAATTGTCTTTCAGGTAATACTCCATGAGCTGCTTATAGATAAAATTCTTATAATTAAACTGCAAAACCACTTGTTAGATGATTCATATTTATTTATAAAAACATATATAACATTATGGAAAGAAAAAGAGTCACCTGTAGTAACTCTTATTAATTTAATAAGACACAAATATATTTACATAATATCCTATTCTACTAAAAAGAAAGAAACCAATTCAAGTATATGAATTCTTCCAATGTAACCATGTTCGAAGCAAAATTAGAAATATACCTTTATCCACATATAAGAAAAATATTACAATGATTACCGAGATATGAAGAATCAACCGAGCTGTTTGATTTAGTAGCAATAAACATTGAAGAAGAGGATGATATCGTGGCTTGGTTCCCTCTTGGAACCATATTTCAATGTGACTTATGTATTCTATGTTTTCTTTTTCATTTGTTATGTCACGAGATCTTTCATTGAACTCTAGGATGTATAAAGAATCTAAGTTTGGTGACGGGGAATATTCAGGTTCTAATGTACCTCCCTCGTCGAATGAGAGGTATTCCAAGTTGATCGTGTCTTCATGTGGAAAAGGACAAGTAGAAACTTCACTTTCTTTCGTAGTCTTTACAATCCCTTGATCTATAAACTCTCCAAATCTCGTATGAATTTCTTGCCATAATGTTGGTGAGGTAGGTAAGGTGGGTAAATGTTGCAGTTCAACACTATAAGCATATTGTACTGCTTTATTATTGTTATAATGTGGACTGGATTGAATAGGAATGTGCGTAGGGCATAGAGGAGGTTTATGAGAAGGTGATTGTGGCAGGTGTAATTGACTAGCTTGTGTAGTTGATCTTGCCTGGAAAATTGGATATTGTTGAAAATCTTGTAGAACAGGAAGTGTTGCATCATAAGAGAGAGTATCCCTATGATCATCAGATGGGACAGAAAGGCTTTGTGAAAAATGTTGACAGGAGTTAAGATGAGGCTGAGAAGAGGGTATATTCTTACTAATCTTGAATTTTCCTCTTAAATACCTTCTACATAATTCAAAAACATTATCATATGATAATTGAAATACGTCACATGTTCCCATCAGACTTAAAATTTCTAAATATTCACTTTTTATGCCTTTAAGTAAAAGTCTTTTCAAGGTATCCTTCCCTGATTGTCTTAGTTTTGATCTTTGAAGGTTGTATTGAAAGTGTTCGACATAATTTTCCAAAGTTTCTTCTTCTCCCTGTGTTATTTCAAACATGTCCTCATTGACCCTGCAATAATCTTGGTATCTTTTCAAGAACATATGTTTCATGTCTTCCCAAGTTTGAATGCAATTCCCACCTAGGCTCATGAACCATCGGAGGGTTGCTCCTTTCAAAGTAAGAGGGAAAAAATTCAGATTTTGAACATTATATGCTCTACAGAGTATTTCCAATTGAAATAAAAATTCATCGGGGTCTTCATTCTCTAGTCCGTGAAAATTTGGAAAAATGGATGGGGGAACATACTGTATGTGTGCCACTCCTCCTGGATCTTTAATAGGGAATTCAAAGGTAACAACTTCTTCATCCTTCTTTCCTGCCATATCTTCCCATGACATAAGTAACTATTCATATATTATATTGGGGTTCCTCTTTCAAATGTTCCTATCAGTTTTGTTTGTAGGCGAGTGGTGCTTACAACACCACTAAGTGATTTAATTATGAAATAATTCCTACACCCACATACGAGTAAATTGTATGAAAATAAATTACCTAAAGGAACTCATACATCACATTGAACTTATGAAAAAGTAACATATCGATATCTACAAAAAGAAAAGAAAAAATACGCTTAAGGGAAATAAATCAAACTTTGCGTAAAGTAAACACACCCACTAAAGTGGATGCGCCAGGCTGTCACACTATGGAAATTCCATAGTGAAGTCGTCTTTGCATCTTACTGTTTCCCCTTCCCCTTGCTATGTAACGCAAAGGCAACCTATCTATACTTATCTATTTAGACTCTGTTTATGAAAAACTAAACTAAAGGAAAACCTAGACTACTACTACTGCTGGGTTTGGGGGCGCCTGTTATAATAGATGCGCAGGTTCTTACTTCTCGTCTTACCGCTCCCCCGCCACCAACCTATCACTACAATTCACAAGCAAATTTTATTTTTTGTACCTTACAGAACAACTCCCCGATAACGGCACCAAAATGTTGGGTGTGTTCTACTATCTTAAATACACCTAATATTTAATTATCGACTAGGATTGGTAGGCTTAGAGTTGCTACAAAATGTATGCGAAGGTAGAGGGATTCCTAGGGCGTTGTAGAAGTACTTTAATAAACAAAATATTGAAAAATATTTCAAAATGAAAAACCGAGTCAAACTCCTAAAAATTTAATTATTAATGTGATTAAAGAAAAATATCATACTAGGATAATATCAGACTACTCATTAATTAACTCTTCTTCTTGTTAGAATATAATCCGTCAGGATTATTGTAAATTACATTCTCGTCCAAACATTCTCGTGAATTACACCAGCAGTTGCAAAAGATGCAATCTATAGCATCCAAGAGAGGCAGAGGGGGCAGAAACAACTCCAGAAAAAGATCAAAGTGCAAGCGTTGTGGAAAGACTG
>LPNX011085046.1:181880-216758 GCA_001517045.1 Pseudotsuga menziesii
GCGGTTCTTCCTAAACCAGATATGCAATTATCAGATATTACAGCGATGATAAATGAGGAAATCAAAGACAAAAGAAGCAAATAAAATCATAATTCAAAAACATGCTTTTATTGAAAAGAAATACAAAAAAGGATTTTGATGAGTACTTTAAAATAATCTAACCTAAGGTCCTAGAGGCATACAATTAAAGGAATAAATCCTATACTAATGTCAATCTACAAAGTATTGGTGTGTTTTCTAGAAATTAACATGTCTAACCCTAAGTTCAATATAAACAACGGGGAATTAAACTAAACCAGATATGCAATTATCAGATATTACAGCGATGATAAATGAGGAAATCAAAGACAAAAGAAGCAAATAAAATCATAATTCAAAAACATGCTTTTATTGAAAAGAAATAAAAAAAAGGCTTTTGATGAGTACTTTAAAATAATCTAACCTAAGGTCCTAGAGGCTGATGTAACTATTACCTAATTACCAAAACATAACAGAATTCAAAAAGCCAAAGAAATAAAACTGAAAATAGGTAAAAAATAAACTAAGAACACTAAAGGTCGGATGGAAGGCTGAATGACAGTCTGGAAGGAAGGTCCGAATGACAGTCCAAACACACAGTCCGAATGAGAGGATGTATACAGAGAATAATAAAAACAGACCTAAATGATTTAATTATCAACTGATTTTGTGCATATGAAAACAAGATGCATAAAGGACAGAATTTAAACCTAATTAATAATTAAAATAATCAAAAGGGATTACTAATCTATGGGTATGAAGAGATTGTTTCTATTATAAAATAAAACAAACTAAAACGTTGTTGAATTAATCTATATTTAAACAAAAGTTAATAAAACTAATTCTAACTACAAATCTGTCCTAAGACTAAGTAAATTTTATCTATCTGTAAATATAACATTAAGCATTTAACCGAAAGAGAAGACTGAAAAGAAAATTGAAAACAAACTATACGTGACCGATCACTCTAATTCTATAGGCAAAGACTACATTAACAGCATAATTACATTAACTACAACAAACATATGTCACAGAAAGTAAATAAATGGATAACTATAGTAACATAATCACATGAACAAATTAAAACAAAATGACTTATCTATGAAAGAGAAAATAATAAAAAAGCGTATGGACATGGAATCCACTGGTTGTTGAGGGGCCCTCTCAGCGATCAAGGGATGCCTGTTTAACACCTACGCAAACTCAACCATGAACAACATAATGTACAAACTTTTATTCAGAATATGGGACAAAATTACAGTGTGCTTAGGGACAAATTACATGCATAAAACTGGAACTGTCAACCCTCCTAGCTCCCAAATGGAAGCATTAATATACTATTTATGAGAGTTTGAGCAAGTCGGCCCTTTAGTGGTCGACTTCTCTCTAAATTTATCTAATTATAATGAACATTAACTATTTACAGGCTAGTGCATAGTCTAGTTCCTCCCTCAATGTGATTGTGGCAGCTTCAACATGAGTAGGGCGTCGTGGTGGTGTATCTACTCCTCCTTTCGTGTGGCTGGTGGAGTGGTGTTGGGCACAGGAAATGTACATGATGGGTCCTTCATCAGTGTGAAAAAACTTCAGATGTGGCACACAGACTCCTTCCTTAGCGCAATAAGTAGAGTGGTGGCGAGCGAAGGAGATTGCAAGCTGGTGCGCTATCCAGAACACGACTTTATTACCCAGGAATGTGGATAACAAATTATTTGCAGGATGTTTTATTTTTTTCAGAGTGCAAGCTGATGGGAAATCTGGACAGGAGGATGAACAGCTAGCTACATTGTGAGCTGGATACACTGATCGTTAATCGAGGGAAAACATGGAAAACCACCAACGAATTTTGCGCAATGGGCTAGATGATGAGGTGAACAAAATCAATGCAATAGCGATCCTTAGGCTGGGGGCTTCATCAAACATCAAACACATGGATAGCAGGTGGTGTCAGGTAGTGGCAACATGATGTTGAGCCACAACAACATGAACGTAGCATGCAGGTTCCTTCTTCAGCGTGCTGGTAAAGATGTGTTGGACGAAAAACTGGACAGCGAGCTGGATGATGGTTGTGCATGGCTGGATGAATGCTTCTATGTTTAACAAGCTGAAAACTAATATGTTTATTATAAGCTTACCAAAAAACTGTAAATCTGCAAACAAATACATAAATTAATAGATATATTAAATATGCTTTAAATAATAGAAATTTAAGTCAATAAAGTTGTAAAAATAATGTTAATAACCAAAGTTACGTAAACATCAAATTCATTCTTACCTCATGCTAAATAACAATATGCATGACATAAAATACATGAAAGATAATAAAATATGCATTTAAATGTGTTATTTTAATGCCAAAAATGATAACAAAATGAGGCTCAACATTCCTTATCATGGATATGCTTCCTTGCATTGAGCATAGGTATGTTCCACTGCTTGGAACTAGTTTGCTTGCACATGACACTTGTTTCCTCCTTAGTGTACAATAATAAATTTTATTCTTTTTCAAGTTTTTAAATATGAAAAAGACCAAAAAATCATCATAAATATAAAAATTCAGATGAGAAATGATATCACTTTCTATTGCCAGTTGTCGTTTCGTGACTCCTTCGAACAAAGCACAGTCCATTCATCCATTGGTTGGGTTACTAGTATGAAATTAAGAGTTGTACTTTTTATTATGAGTTTTATCCACCGACTACTTATGCTTCCAGTCCCTATGGAGCCTCTATGATGCCTCCTGTGTCATAGATTTGTCCAAGTATGCATTTTAAGTGTGACTGGCTATGAGTCTTCATCTGCCTTATGCTCTTGTTCAAAGGAAGTGTTGACCTGATTCAAACACTATTCAGTTGTCTTGTATCTACATGTCGACCATTCTCGATACATTTGTTATTGGTTCATGCACATCTTGTTCATCCGAGTTCTTCCAATTTTTCCAGCCTTGTTTTGTACCTCACATTGGTTGATGGGGGATTCCTTAATTCCCTCCTTCTAGTGGATTCCATTCCATCAAATTTAGAACACTTATTATGGAATAGGGATCGATATTCCATTGAGTTCATTGAGACTTGTGGTCATCATTGGTAGGTTCTCTCTCTATCGACCTATTTGGGAATACATCAATGTCCCACAATTGATGGATCCTATCAAGTGTTCAAACTCAACACATCTATTCACACTTGTTTGTTTGCAGTATGTACCTTGATTCCCGTTATCATTATCGGTGGGATATATTGTGTCTGTTAATGTGAAAATATGATTCACAACAAGATCTATGAGCTAAGGGAATCCTCACAACTCACAAAATTCACAATCTATGCATAAAATAGTGTAATGAGAAAAATTAACAAATACGAATGGTGCCAATAATTGAGTTTATTATCATTGTACATCATGTAAATATGTATGGAAAATAATTATTATACAATAGGATTAAATTTTTATCCTTTGGAGATAAATTGGATGCATACATGTGGCAGGATTATATTGGACCTCAAACCCCCCTAGGTGGACCAATGAGCTCCCAAACCACCTCAAATGGTCACAAATGGCCATGTGAACATGGATGAAGCATTCTAGGACATAAATTAGGGTATTCTAGGCATGTTGGAGTGCATGGGTGAGTGGGAGAGGCTCTAGGCAACAATAAATGGTCCAAAAGAGCCAAAAACACCCAAATACCATGCATGGGTGCCTCTGGTCAATTAGTTTCTCTATTTTAAGAAGTGGGAGTGCACCAAGGACTAAATAGTAATAAATGAGGGAACATGTGTCTCCAGAATGATCAAATATGGGTGCCTGGGTGCATTAATGAGTCCAAAACACCAAAACACCTTGCTTGGCCAACATAGTCAAGGTTTGGACCATATGACATAAGTACAAAACAAATGAAAATGTGTCCTAGGTGTATGTGATCATGGTATTGTTGCTGCTGCAACTGCCCCCCTAAAATTTTTATATTTTAGGGCCCCTCCATCTATTTATTTTGAAAGCATACTTAGAATATTTTTCTAACAAAAGGAAAACTATCCTACACTCTTAGTTTTTCCAAAAGGATTGAACAAAAGAAGTTTTTTTTGGCTAAGTGAAACTCGCCCTTTTTTTTTGACATATCAGATTGAGTTGGCCAGTTTCCTTGATGAATTGGAAAAACTAGGCTAGTTGTGCCAAAACGGTCGGAAGGATATGGATAATTTTGCCGACACTGTCGAAATAAACTCAGAAATCATCGTTGATACCGTCGAAAGCGACTCAGGAAACCACACCGAAACGATCGGAGGTTTTTTGTCAAAGAAGACTCAGCTTAGTATTTTACACTGAAACGTTCACATATTGAAAGAATAGAATATTTATGCATAACTCAGCTAAACCTGTCGACATTATCAGAGGAAACTCACAAGCTTCCACCTATACAGTCATAGGATTTGGAAATTTTGTTGAATGAAGAAGTTTCGGGCTCACTTGGATTTTCACGTTGAAACGTACGGAGGGGGATTATGAGTTTTCTCCAAAGCATTAAGAATTCTAAATAAATAAGCCCTATCTTTCAAACTCGCCAAAACAGTCGCAAGTCCCATGATCGAATATTTTGGGGTAAAGATGTTGATACTATCAGTATGACATAAAAATATCATTAACACTGTCAGAATAATTCAAACGTTTTCACTGATACTGTCATCACCACAATCTATTCTGCTACGACCAAAAGTCTTCGCGCCAAATGACGTTTCACTAACCACTGCATTAGATCACCCAACAACAACATTAATGACAGTTTTTATCGTTTTTCTATATAAACGGACGATTTATTTTGGTTTTGTATCCCACGACATTCTTCTATTACATCACAAATGATCAATCGACTTTGATTGGAACGATGTTCTCCATATTACACAACTTCATTTTGAGTGACTAGAAATGGATGGGTAACTATGGTTTTCTTCAGGAATAATGATGCATACAGATAGCAACTTTTATTTTCATTTTAGGATACTTCAGTACAATAATGCATCTTTATTTCTTTGGATTTCCCAAATAGATGAGGTATTACTAAGACTCTTCTCGCTATGCTCATGTCACAAGTTTTATTCTCACCAAGCAAGATAACCTTCCAAAGGATAGACTTGAAAACAATGAATGATGCCGGCGATTAGTTGCTTCCCAGTTTTTGAGGAGATTCAATATTTTTGTCGATACAATCATAGTTCATAGAATAAGAACCGACAAAACTGATCGGGGGATTTCGGCGATTTTTCTCCGACACGGTCGGAGAATACTCATTTTTTCCCACCAAAACGGCTGTGAGAACTCACAAGTCATCGTTTATAGTACCCGATGATTTTTTTACAAATCAAATTGACGTTACTTTCGTCTCCACTGTGACCAAAATTTTTTCCCACCAAACTAATTTTTGTCCAACTTCTGCATTAAGTCTCCCAACAACCACATTAATGTCTTTTTTGTTGTATTTTTCACCAAGTCAGATTAGTCCATTAAGAAGAACACGAAACAAACATATAAAGAGGGGATTTTTTAAAATGACTAAGAAGTGGCACGCATGGATATGTAGCTGTCAATACATGAATTGACCTTTCAAGTACTGGAGCCATACAAAGTCATTTCTAAGGAGGCTAGCGTGTGGGAAATATTTGTCTCCAGCATGGCAAGGCCCACCTAAATTTTGTCTCTTATGGAACCATTTTTATTTTCCCATGTAAAGCAGTAAAAGAAAAATTGTGGGAATTTCTAGGGTTAGGGTAGGTCAAAGGTAAAAAAATGACAAATTCATATTGTAATAAATAGGGGTAGAAATTACAAGGGAGGGAATTTTTTTCAGTGCACAAGAGGGATGTACTATTTTGTAAGAGAACTAATTTTCTGCTAATAAGAAGGACCTATTTGTTGGGAAAATCAAGCACAAGAATTTGCTTGGAATGTGTGCAATCCATCCGTGGAATTACTTCTTCCAATTACGTTGATATCGTTCTAACTTCTTCCAATTAATTCATGGGTTCTAAATGGTTTTGCTTTCTATGTAAATGTCTGTGTGATTGGTGAGTAATAAATGGTTTATTCATATCAGAGCTATCTTTGATATATTTTCTACTGTGAATGTGAATATTAGTTAGAAACAACTACCTATGAAATTAGTATGAGAAGTTACAATATATTACTCTAATTCTAAGTTTTCTCATTGTGGGGATAGGATAAATTAGCTTAGTGTTAGATTTAGAAGAATAATTGAGAAGGCAGGAACAGTAATACGAGAGGTAAGAACCTGTGCATCACTTGTGAGGTTATGTTTATCAATTATATTCATTTAGGCACTTGCATTTCATCTTTAAAAATAAAATTACATAAATATGTATATTTAAAATTACATAAATGGTGGACCAGGTCGTAACCGGTAAAGATTTAAACAACTTAATCTATGGTATCTGGACCATTAACTAGATGAATTCCCCACACCAAACGATGGGCGATCTAATTGGGATTTTTTATCGAGGAGAATTCCTACTGTCGGTACCTAGGAATTTTTCCAGGCATCAACATATTTGGTGTTAAAAGGAGGGCTGCTAGTGTATGGAGGATAGAGGAAATGCGTTTGTAAGAAGAGATTCCACTGGAACGACATCTGAAACAACTTTCCATGAATATTTTATTCTTGAATCTGACGAATAAGAAAGGGTAAGTTTAGAAGAAGAAGATTCATAATGTTTGTACGTTGTCCCATTTAAGGAAATTGATCATTTTTGGAGGCATACAAGATCTTACGTTAGGAAACTTGAAGGGTTAAAATTAATTCCCGCATTACCTATAAGGAGAGATCTCAAGAAAGAATCCTTATAAACATGAGATTCAGTGCTTGTAGAAAATGTGGAAGAACTATTCAATTTATATCTGCAACAAATCACTGAACCCCTTGATCAGTTGGGACCAAAGTCCCCTACAATTCAAGTTTTCCCACATTCTCCACCACAATATCCACCTCAAATTATGGATGCAGTTGTTAATAAACCCGCATGGAGGGCCTGAATGCCACTCAACCTGGATGCACCTTTACACGATTTACCTAAGCACCTAGAACAAGAGTTACCAAAGTTTGATCCCAGAAAGGTATTTCTGCAGAAGACCATTTACATTTTTTTATCTCTCTCTGAATATTTTAAATGTTGAACATGAAGATGTTGCATGCAGATTGTTTCCATATACTTTTGAGTCTAAAGCGTTTTCATGGTACTTTAGTCTACAAGCCAATTCAATAGCAAATTGGGATGGTTTTGAAAGGGTATTTATAAGTAAATTCGACAATAATAAAACTGTAGCTACCCTTATGAAAGAGTTACTATCTATGAGGATGGAAAGGAAAGAAAAAATTCAATATTTCAATCAAATGTTCACTAATTTATCAAATAGTTTTAGTTCTGCAAAAAAAACTAGCTGAAGAGTCTTTGGTAGAATATTATACTACAACACTATACCCACCTATAGCAATGTTTGTGAAAATGATAGTTAAGCCCACGCTAGTAGAATATTATGAAGAATCCAAAAGGGTGGAAGTTGATCTTGATAGTATCACAAGACATGCTTCAAAACTAGAAGTGAAAACAACAGCCATTAAAAAACCTTTGTTGTTAACTAGGCCTAAAGAAGAACATTCGAATGAGCTAGAAAATGTGGTGAAAATGGTGCATAAATTATCAAACAAGATAGTATATTTGGAAAAGGAGGAGGGAGATAGTTCATCGAGAAAGAAATTCAAACCTTACTACAAGAAAATAGAAGAAAGTGGACAGCCTCAACCACCTCTAATTAATTCTGTTGTTTTAAATTTTAATGAAGTGGGCATGGATCATTTATGTACTTTTCATCATGAACACCATTCTGAAAAAATTTGTCCACAATGGATAAATTCGATGACTTTGGTTATGAATCAATTATTAGATGCTTAGATGGCATATCCGGAAGAAGAAGAAGACCAAACTAATGAACAAGAAGAATCAACAGAAGAGACTGCAATGGTATTATGGGATTGGAAACCCATATTGGGATTGAATGAAGATGAGAAAAATGAGGAAGTCCAAGTATCATCAGTTAATGTTACAACTAGGAGTAAAGGGATGGTGGTGGATCAAATCTTAGTGCTGCCTAAAACAAAGAAAATAAAGGAAACCTTGAAGAAAATTATCAACACTACACAAACACAACATAAGGTTAATTTGGAAAGCATGAAATAAAATAGACCAGTAATGGATAAACCTGTGAGAACTATGGTAAACAAAATAGAAAAAAAAATAAAAATAAAGAGTATAACATGGGATATGATATTGTGGAATATATCAAGAAAACCAAAGCAAATATCTCTTTATCCGAATTATGTAATATTCCTCAGCAAAGAAGGAAACTACTGGAAGCTTTTGACCCACAACCAAGCATTACTTCAGAAGCCATCGAATCAGATACTGAGATTAATGAAGAAAGCATTGGTGGTAAATTGAAATCCCAGACTTTTCCTTTCCTGTTAACATTTGAAATTTTTTATCATAATTATTTGGTAGATTCTGGAGCCTCATCCAATTTTATGCCTCTTTCTATCTGTAAGAAGATTAATGGAAAACCAACACCATCCCCCTCTCATATCATTCAGCTGGATAGGTTTGTTGTTAAGGTTATAAGGGAGATGAAATATGTGTTAGTTAGATTGTATGTAGATCCTAGAGTGTGTCAATTCATAGACATCATGGTGGTAGATATACTTGAGGGTTATGGATTAATATTGAGCAAGGAAAGGTCAATGAAACTTAATGGTTATTTTGCAACTGATTTGTTTCACATGTGGATGCCATACCAAAACAGTCAAAATCAAATTAAGATACCGAGGGAACCACATATGAAACAGAATGTGACTCAGTTGGAAGAAAAGATCAAATCGGTGAATTTCCCATCTTCAGTTTTAGGAAACTATTTTTTAGAGTTAGAACCAGGAAATTACCAAATTGAGGAAGTCAGTCACGAATCAAATACAGAACTCGATCTCCTTTGATTTTCATGGGTTGACGATATTGATTGTAACATAGTAAATTTAGTTACTAATGTAGGGAATGAGACTAACCAAGTAGTTTTAGAAGATAGATTTTGGATTTTGGATTTTGACGGTTCTAAAACACAAGAGGGATTAGGAGCAGGTTGTGTCCTAATTGATCTAGAAAAGAATAAACATTTTTCGCTCGTGTAGGCTAGAGTTTGAATGCAGAAATAATACCGCTGAATATGAAGCTCTAGTCCAAGGTCTAAAAAAAGCTATTGAATTAAATGTAAAAAATTTAAAAGTTTTTGGTGATTCTGAGATAGTTGTTTGGAAAATAAGACACACCATTCATTGTTTATCTCCACACCTTAAAGGATATCAAGATGAAGTATGGAATTTGATAGCACATTTAAACACTTTTAATATAAATGCAATTCCTATATTACAAAACGTTGCAGCTAATTTATTAGCTACTTATGCTTCTAGGTAAGTTCTAACTAATCATAAAGTGTTCCATTGAACTGATTTCTAGGGCATTGATAGCTGACAATATCACAAATATGAGGGTGTTTGATGACGATGAACATATTATTAATTTTCTAACCAATGATAAAGTTTTTAAAGAATCTATAATTGATGATGAAGAACATTAGGTACATTTGCAAAATGGAGAGATGATCAAAGGAAATTTCATGACTAAAAGAGTAAGAACGCTTGAAGGCATGTTTGATCTACAACACAAATTCAAAAAACCATCCAACGTTCAAACAAATAATTTGTCAATATAATATGAGTTGGTAAATTTAGGAATGGAAGTTGAGCCCAAGTATGTAAACTTGGGAAAATGTTGCTCACCTGGAGAAAGGTTCAGGTTCATAAATTGTTTCAAGAATATAAAGATATATTTTCTTGAACATATGAATATCTAAAAACATATGATACACACATTATTCAACATATAATTCCTATTAAGACAGGCATAAAACCATTTCAGCAACAACTCAGGAAAATGCTTCCTAAGTTAGGGCCTTTAATCCAAAACGAAGTGAAGAAGTTAATAGATTCAAAGATTATTTTTAGGGTTCGACATTCTGAATGGGTGGAAAATTTAGTTCCAGTAAGAAAGAAATCAGGAGAGATAAGGTTGTGTGTTTATTTCCAAAATCTGAATAGAGCGTCAGACAAAGATAATTATCCAGTTCCACTGGTGGAAAAAATTCTTCAAATGGTATCAGGCTCAGAGTTGTTCTCCCTTTTAGATGGGTTCACAAGTTACAATCAAGTGTTAGTGGCCAAACAATATTGGCTGAAGACTACATTTCGCACAAGTGGGGAACATTCGCTTATAGGAGAATGTCGTTCGGCCTCATAAATGTTGGAGCTCCATTTCAGAGGGCCATGGACATTGCAATCCAAGGATTAATCGACCACTGTGTATTAGTATACTTAGATGATGTGAAAATTTTATCCAAGGAAAGAGAAGACCAAGCTTTTCACCTTAAACATATTTTTGACCATTGTAGAAAATATGGCATATCCTTAAATCCAAAGAAAAGCATTTTCACAGTTCTGAAAGGAAAACTGTTGGGCACATCATCTCAAAGAATGGAATCTCAATAGACACAGAGAGAGTTTAAGTTATATCTCAGATTCCCTTGCCCCATAATAAAAGGGCTATGCAGTAATTTATGGGCACAATAAATTTTGTTCAAAGTTTTGTACCATATTTTTCACAAATTGTAAAACCTTTGCAGCAAATGATGAAGCAAAGCGTACAGTTCAAGTGGAATGATATTGAGAAGGTCACTTTTAAAGACATCAAAACAATCATAGCTCATGCACCTTCTTTAAGGAGTCCGGACTTTGAAAAGGATTTTATTCTATACACATTTTCTTAAGATAACTCTCTCAGAGCAGTACTCACCCAGAAAGGAGAATTGGGAGATGAATACTCAATATCATTTATGAGCACTGGATTACAAGGAGTTGAATTGAATTACCCAGTTGTAGACAAACAAGCATATGCAGTTTTCAAGGCAGTAAAACAATTCATTCCTTATATTTTGAAAAATGGAACAAAAGTTATTGTTCCTAATCCAGCTATCAGGTCCCTCTTTGTACAGAAAGAATTGGGTGAGTGAAGATGAAACTGGGTGACAACACTACAAGAATATGATATGGAATTCAAGTCAGATATTATCATTAAAGGTCAAGGGTTGTGCAAGTTACTTGCGGAAATTCATGCTAATGAATATTATGATTGAGAGAACGAAGCTTAAGTAAACTTAATTGATGTATGTCCCATTTTCACTACTCCCGAATCATGGTACAAATATTTAGTGCATTATATTCAGCAAGGACATCTACTGAAACATTGGAACTCCAAGCAAAGAAGGACACTTCGATTGAATTCAACCTCTTATCATATAATTAATGGATTACTTTTCATGACGAACTATGATGGAGTTTTTATTAGGTGTCTTGAGAAACAAGATGCATCCAAAGTAGTTAAATAATTGCACAACGGTCCTGCAGAAGTACATTTATCTGGAGACACCACCGCTCATAAGATTCTCAGAGCTGGCTACTATTGTCCAACGCTATTCAAATATGCTCATGCTTATGCAAGAAAATGCGATGTGTGCCAAAGGAGTGGTGCCAGATTGTCAAAAGAAGTCAGGCCATTACAACTCGTTATTGTTTCTGAACCATTTGAACAGTGGGGCATAGATATTATTAGGGAAATGAACCCGAACTCTTCACTACAACATCAGTATATCCTTATGGCTACAGATTATTTCACACGATGGGTTGAAGTGGTTCCGTTGCACAACATAAATGAGGATGCGGTCATCAAATTTCTACAAGAAAACATTATGACCAGGTTTGGGGTTTCAATTTCCCTTGTTTTTTATCATGCATCTTATTTCTCATCTATGAAGATAACTGAATTTTCTTGTGAAAAAGGGATAAAATTACACTATTTAGCAAATTATTATCCTCAGGGAAATGGGTTAGTAGAATCAACGAATAAGAATCTCATCCAAATTTTGAAGAAAATTGTTATTTAGAATCAAAGAAATTGGCACATAGCCCTTCCGAACGCACTATGGGAAGATAGGGTCACCCCAAAGAATTCCTTAGGAGTTTCTCCCTATACTCTGGTATATGGGAAGGAATTTATTTTACCCCCAAAAATCCTGCTCCCGTCCTTGCAATTAGCTCAAGCCTCATGAGGATCCGGCAGCAAAATATAACAAGCGCACATTAACACTCTGTTGAAAATTGAAGAATCCAGACAAAAGTCCAAAGATATATTTAACCAACATCAGGACATTGTGAAGAGATGGTTTGATAAACGAAAATCCAGGAAGGGGAACTTTGAAGTAGGAGACTTAGTATTAAAGTGGGATCACCTGCATGACGAGAAGGGTAAACACACAAAATTTCAACATCTATGGGTTGGCCCCTATCAGATTGCTGAGAAGCTGGGCCTCTCAACTTACAAGTTGCAAGATTTACAAGGGAAGGAAGAAAGTATTCATGTAAATGGCCTTGTTCTCAAACAATACTTTACCTATGATTTTGGAGCACTTTTGTACATAAATAAAACCTTTCTTTTCTTGATTTCCTTTAGCTTGTTTTTTCTTCTCTGATTTACTTTGGTTCACATTTTTCTTTTTATTTTATTATAACAAACCAACTCAATATTTGATGCTTGGAAATATAGGAATATGAATAATATCAAAGGTATTTGAAATCCAAGAGATGCTTTCGGGAAAACATGTGTGGTAAAATTTGATCAAATTTGAGATTCTTTAATTATTGATAGACTATAGAAAGGGAATCTAATTTCAATTCCACATTGAAGTCATTTTAAACCTTGTAAAATAACTAAGGCTCATGAGGTCTAGAGTACTATGTTGGGGCTTTGTCCATTCTCACACTAATATCTATCTTAGGAAGCCTACCATGATAGACCCACATAAAGGAAGTAGGTCCGATAGATGAATGGAATTCAAAATAATCCCATGCTACAAATTAAAAGCCAAAATTATTATACTAAAGAGTCAAAATTCCAAGACAAGAAGTCTACATCAAAGAAACAATGCTAAAGGAATAAACCTTCAGATCAAAAGGGTTGCTTAAGAAACGAAATTCAGAGAGGTTCTTCTTCGTCTGTGAGCTTGAAATTTTTTTATCACTCACGCAAAAGTACATTATGGATAGAAGAAACCATACCAAATTCTCAAAGTGGAAAAAGAAATCAAGGAAGACTCAGAAGACAAATGTCATTCAAAAGAAAGCATAAAAGAGAATGCTAATAACATGGGAATGAGGAACAAATGAATACATTCGTCTAACCTTGTTACAACCCTATGGAGTCATATCTAGTGGCAACCAAAATATAGAGGAAAAATGAATTTCATATTTTGGCCCCAAGAGAGTTATCAGGACTCCTAATCCTGGTTATCGTACTCCCAAAAGATGACAATCGATGTGATGCACAAAAAATTACATCCCTGGATAAGTCTAGTATTTTAAAGGATATTATAGAATGCATTGAATAAATTGTTATATATCCACAATCTAGTACCATGTATCAGTCTTGTTTTCCAAAGATAGTTTTTTTTTCCAGAGATATGTGTTCGCCAGCTAGTCTCCAATTGTTGCTACTGCAAATCCCCCCCAATTTGTTTTATATTTTAGGGCCCCTCCTTTTATTTTTGTTTGAAAACATACTTAGAATATTTTTCTAACTCAAGGAAATCTATCCTGCACTCTTATTTTTTCCAAAAGGATTGAACAAAAGAAGTTTTTTTTGGCTAAGTGAAACTCACCCTTATTTGCTGACATATCGGACTGAGTTAGCCAATTTCCCTGATGAATCAAAAGAACTCAGCTAGTTATGCTGAAACGGTTGAAAGGATATGGATAATTTCATCGACACTGTTAAAATAAACTCAGAATTCATCGTTGATACCATCAGAAGCGACTTAGGAAACTGCACCGAAATGATTAGAGGTTTTTGGTCGGAGAAGACTTAGTATTTTTTATCGAAACATTTGTGGATTGAAAGAAAAGAATATTTCAGCTTAACTCAGCTAAACCCCCCAACATTGTCGGAGGAAACTCACAAGTTTCCACCAATACGGTCGAAGGCCTTGGAAATTTTGTTGAATGAATAAGTTTCAGGCCAACTTGGAGTTCCATACCGAAACATTCAGAGGGGACTCATGAGTTTTCTTCGAAGCATTCAACAGTCTGAATAAAGAATCCTGATCTTTCGAACTCGCTAAAATAGTTGCAAGTCCCGTGATCAGATATTTTGGGGTAAAGATGTCGATACTATCAGCATGACATAAAAAAAATCACTAACACTATCGAAATAATTCAAACATTTTCACTGATACTGTTGGCACCACAATCTCTTCTACTGCGACCAAAATTCTTCACGCCAAACGATGTTTCACCAACCACCGCATGAAATCACCCAACAACCGCATTAATGATAGTTTTATCATTTTTCTATATAAACAGATGATTTCTTTTGGTTTTGTATCCCAGGACATCCTTCTATTACATCACGAATGATCAATCAAATTTGAATGGAACACTGCTCTCCATCTTACACAATAGCACTTTGAATTACTAGCAATGCATGGATAACTATGGTTTTCTTCAGGAATAATGATGCATACATATAGCAACTTTTCTTTTCATTTTAGGATACTTCAGTACAATAATGCATGTTTATTTGTTTGTATTTTCAAAACAATTGAGGTATTACTAAGACTCTTCTCGCTATTCTCATGTCACAGGTTTTATTCTCACCAAGAAAGATTACCTTCCAAAGGACAAACTTGAAAACAACGAATGTTGCCAATGATTAATTGCTTCCCAGTTTTTGGGGAGATTCAGGATTTTCACCGATATGGTCATAGTTGATAGAATAAGAATTGACAAAACCAATCGGGGGATTTAGTTGAGTTCTCGACGACACAGTTAGAGAAGACTCATGTGTTCCCACCGAAACGGTCATGAGAACTCACAAGTCACCGTCGATATTATCAAGGGATTTTTTTACAAATTGCACCGACATACATCGACGTTACTTTTTCCTCCATGACGATCGAAATTTTTTCGCACCAAACTACGTTTTGTCCAACTTTCACAGTAAGTCTCCCAACAACCACATTAATGGATTTTTTGGTGTATTTTCACCAAGTCAAATTATCCCATTAAGAAGAACATGAAATAGACACAGAAACAGGGGATTTTTTAAAATGAACAAGAAGTGACACGCATGGAGACGCAGCTTTCAATACATGAATTGACCTTGCAAGTACTGGAGCCAATGAAATTCAAATCCATTGCTGAGGAAGCTAGCTCATGGGAAACATTGTCTCCAGCATGGTAGGGCCCACCTAAATTTTATCTCTTATGGAACTATTTGTATTTTCCCGTTTAAAGCACTAAAAGACAAATTATGGGAATTTCTAGGGTTATGGTAGGTCAAAGGTCACAAATGACAAATTCAGATTGTAATTAATAGAGGCAGAAAGTGCAAGAGAGGGAATTTTTTCAGCACACAAGAGGGATGGACTATTTGGTAAGAGAACTAATTTTCTGCTAATAAGAAGGACCTATTTTGCTGGGAAAAGCTGGCACAGGAATTTTCTTGGAATGTGTGGAATGCATCACGTGGAATTACTTCTTCTTTCTTCCGTACAATTACAGTGAGATTGTTCTAACTTGTTCGAATTAATTCATCATGAGTTCTGAATGGTTTTACTTTCTATGTAAATGTCTGTGTGAGTGATGAGTAATTATAAACGGTTTATTCATATCAGCGCTACCTTTGATATCTTTTCTACTGCGAATGTGAATATTATATTGAAACAACTACCTATGAATTTAGTATGAGCATTTATAATATATTACTCTATTTCTAAATTTTCTCCCTTCGGGGATAGGATAAATTAGAATAGGATAGATTATCTTAGTCTTAGATTTAGAAGAATATTTGAGAAGGCAGAAATGGTAAGACGAGAGGTAAGAACCTGTGCATCACTTGTTAGGTTTATGTTTATCAATTATATGCATTTAGGCACTTGCATATCATCTTAAAAAATAAAATTACATAAATGGTGGAGCGAGCCATAACCAGTAAATATTTAAACAAATTAATCTACGGTAGTCGTATCGTTAACCGGATGGATTCCCCACACCAAACAGTGGACGATCTAATTGGGATTGTTTATCGAGGAGAATCTCTACTATCAGTACCTAGTAATTTTTCCAAGCATTAACGAGTACTAGGTGGTATAATTATCTAGCACCCCCACCTTAATCCCAACTTAGTGTAATCCACATCAGAAATTAAGACCCTGGAAACTAAGGCTCAAGTTACCTCTTACAAAAAAAAAATTGTCCATATAACCAAGGTAAGGAGAAAAACCTCATGGGAATAAAACCTCCCCTCAAAAATGGACATGGAGAAAAATATGAAAGTGAATATCAATAATCACCATGTGTCATCCACTCCAAGAATTGATCTCAGATAGGTGAATGTCTTCTCTGTGAAGCTCTAATTGGCACAAATATGTCAACAGTTTGTTCTGTAGATGGGCAATACTGCAGATATCACCTGCTCATGCACTAAGCTCCTAATGTAGTGCATGTGTATCTTTATGTGCTTGGTCCTCTATCTTTGTACTGGATTAGTGAAAATATCTATTTCACTTTTATTATCACACCAATTGACAGTGGGTGAATCAAATGAAAATCCAAACTCTCTAAGAATGCCTCACAACCACACACATTCTGTAATTGTGTACACTGCTCCTCTATACTCAGCATCAACTAAAGAAAGGGATTTAGTGTGTTGTTTCTTACTTGACCAGAATATGGGGCCATGTGAAAGCATGAAGACATAACCTGAAGTGTGATATTTTTCAATGGAGTCTCCAACCCAATCAGAATCAATAAATCCAACTAGTTCTAGTGGAGAACTAGCAACATACTGTACCCCGAAGTGTTTGGTTCCTTGCACATAATGAAAGACCCTTTTGCATCCTTCCAATGGATATCTTGAGACTCCAATATATATATATTTCAACAACACCTACTGCATAAGACAAATTAGGTCGAGAGTGTGTGAGATACAACAAGCTCCCAACTAGCTGTAGATACAATGAGTTGTCCATCAATGGAGATGAACCAAAATCACCTAGTTTCACTCCTGAAAGGAAGGGACACTTGGATTCCTTTCATTCATACATTTTGAAATTCAATAATAGGTATGCATCATACTTTTATTGTCTGATCGTGATCCCTGCATCATATTTCTCAATCTCCAAGCCAACAAATTGTTTCAACAATCCCAGGTCAGTCATAGAAAACTCACTATGCAAAAGAAGAATTAATTGAACCTATATCATCAATTAAAATTATAGTGATCAAAAGATCCCAAAATAAAACACTATTACCCTCAATGAGTCACCTATATTCTGCAAATATACATTAGTATCATATTTTCATCTCTCAAATCCTAGTGAAAGAAGAAAGTTGTCCATCTTGGCATACCAAGCCATGTGGGCTTGCTTGAGGCCATAGAGAGACTTCTTCAACCTGAAAACAAGTGAATGATAATGAATGAAAAATTAATAATACTACATATAAGCATCCTCATTAATATCACCATGAATAAAAACACTCTTCACATCCATTTGGTGAACCTCCCATCGCTTAGATGCAATAATGACCAAAACTAGCCTGATAGAATCCATCTTTGCAACTGATGTGAATGTATCTGTATAGTCCACTCCTTCGAATAGAGAGAAACATTTTGAAAAAAAAATAGCCTTGTACTTGATATCTAAACCATCTACAACCACCTTGGTCCTATATACCCACTTACATTGCACTAGTTTCCTCTTGGAAGGTAGGGGAACTGACTCCCAAGTTTCATCGTCTTGCAAAGAATTGAAATCTTCTTGCATGGTTTTTTTCCACATTGGATCAAGTGATGATTATTGATATTTATGAGGTTCAGATACAACCATCATAAATAATTTCTATGAAATATTCAATTCACATGTGGAGAAAGCATTGTGAAATTGAGATCAAGTCTTCTCAGAGTCTAGTGGATCTCTAGCAAGATCACCGGTTTCTTGTATGGTTTTCTCAGCCCACTTCGGTGTTATGGGTGAGTCAAAATATGAATACATGTCATAATAATAATCATCAAAATCATAATCATAGAAATAATCATCACTTACATCATCATGGAGTGGAGGATGTGAGCATTTCCCCTTGACTAGTTCGATCTCCTGCATGGGCTCTTATTCAAATTGTACAATCCTTTCAATGAATGTTTTCTGAGATGAGGGATCAAATAGATTGTATCAATTTTCATATTCATCATATCCAACAATATTGGACTCCTTTCTTTGAGGTTTAAAGTCCTTTCTTTTCTCAGGAGAAATTCTAGCCCAAGCCTTTTAGCCAAAAAACCTAAAATGATAAACATTAGGATTGTGACCACTCCAAGCCTCAAATGGGGTTTTCCCTTCCAATGCTTTGTGTGGAGCTCTATTATGAAAATGTGAAACACAATTGATGTATTCATCCCATATCTTAAGTGACAAATCCTTAGCCTCCACCATGCATGTTTCCATCTATTTCAAAGCTCTATTCTTGCGCTCTACAACACCATTTTGTTGTGGTGTGTAGGGCATAGAATGCTGCATCTGAATGCCACTTTCATGACATATATGCTGTAATTTCTAGTTGAAATAATACTTTCCATTATCATTCCTCAGAACCTTTATTTTATTCTCACTCATACTCTCAACTAAATATTTGAACACTTTGAAAGTCTAGAAAACTTCATATTTTTGCTTGAGAAAATACACCCAGCAGTACCTTGAGAATTCATCTATTAAAGTCAGCAAATACCTTGAATTCCCATATGAGGGTGTGGAAAAAGGCCCTAAAATATCTGAATGGATCATATCAAGCACTTGTACAACCCTCCTTTCCTTTCCTTTGTCATATTTGCGCTCAACATGTTTCCCCAGTATGCAACCCTTGCACGTGCCTTTGGAAAACTTGATACTTGGAAGCCTTTCAACCATGTTTTATTTGCTTAGTGATTGAAGGTACATGTAGTTGAGGTGTTAAAACCTTTCATGCCATAGTTTTTTGGTCTCATTGGTATGTGATAGGAGCACATTCCCTTGGGAGTAAGGAAGGAAGCGAGAGAACTTATACATTCTCGAATCATGGTTAGTGAAACCCACTGCAACAACTTGGCCTGTAGAAATTTATAAAATATCCACATAATTTTGAGTGAATTTTACTCTCTTTGTTGTATATATGCATTTCAATTGATATACAAAGAGTATATTCATTGATAGATCAGGCACAAACAACACATATTTGAAGTACCCATTACGTAGATCGATCCTGCCAATCCCTTTGGCTGGGAACCCATGAGGATGGATGAACTAATGTAAGGATGTATGGAAAAGAAGGAAAATTACATGGAATCCATGTGCCTTGAGGCACCTAAATATATGGTGAAGGAAGAAAACCCTTAATATCCAACATCCAAAGCATGGCATCTATCCTTGTTCTCTTAGCTTGAACCTCCCTCTTTCTTCCTTGCGCCTTTTGGAAGTGGGATGTTGTTCTTCTCAAGGAGTTGTGCCATCATGTAAATGTTTTTATTCATGCATGCACTCTCTATATTCCAAAATTTGTGACAACAAGTGCACTTTGTCTTCTCTTGCTTCTTCTTCTCTTTGTCCTTGCTAGGGCTCGAACCCCCATATGAAGATTTGGGCGTCTCCTGTTTCTTCTTCTCTTGCTGCTTCGAATCCTTGTATTTCTTCTTTCCTTTGGATTGATTTGAAACTCTTGCAACAAGATATTGATCCTTGGTGTATTTGATGGTACCCATTTGCACCAATTTATCGTGTTCCTGAGTCAAAGACTGCATGAAGTCTGCCAATGAAGACATTCTCCAATTTCAAACTATCATAATTCCCGAGTGGAATGTGGAGAAAAACATTGAATACTCAGGGCCTAGCTTTGAGAGAATGGACAATATCAAATGATCCTCTTTCTTCTCAATGCCACATTATTTCAGTTGAAGCACCAATGATTTGAACTTTCTAAAGAAATATTGGATCATCTCAAAGTTAGTTGGGATCAGTGAGATCAAATCATTTTCGAGTTGGTGTCCCCTCATCTCATCAGTCTTCCCAAAGAGTAAATATATATTGAGCCAGACTTCATTGGGTGTGGTAATAATTTCTACATGGAAGAGAATATCCCTTGAGATATTGAGACAAAGCATCATGAATGCCTCATCCAATCTGTTGAAGTACTTTGATTTTTCCACAACAAAGTTGGGGTCATTCTTAGTCCCCATGGTGACTCTGTAGAAGCATTTAGACCTCAGTTGGATCACCATTTCGGTATTCCATTCAAAATAATTGAATGGGGTAAGCAATACATGACTCTCCTCCATTTTTGCTTGCACATTAGGTAACAAAGACACTGGAACTACCTACAATGCAAACACTCGAATTTTTGTGGAAGAGACCCTAGATAGCAATTCAGACACTATGAATTCGATTTGAATCTCCAAATATATTTTATACCATGTGAAAATATGATTCACATCAATATCTAGGAGCTAAGGGAATCCTCATAGCTCAAGAAATTCACAATCTATGCAAAAAAACAATGAAAATAGCAAAATTAACATATAGGAATGGTGCCAATAACCGTGTTTATTATCACTATCCAGCATGTGAATATTTATGGAACATCATTATTATACAATAGGAGAAAATTATTAGCCTTTGGATGCAAATTAAATGCATACATGTGGCAGGCTTATATTGGACCTCAAACCTCCCTAGGTGGACCACTAAGCTCCCAAACCACCTCAAACGATCATGAATCGCCATGTGGACATGATTGAAGCATGCTAGGACATAAATGAGGGTAATATAGGCGTGGTGGAGTCCATGGGTGACTGGGAGAGGCTCTAGGAAGCAATAAATGGTCTAAAAGAGCCAAAAACACCCAAATACGTCCATGTATAGGCGCCTCTGGTCAACTAGTTTCCCCGTTTTAAGGAGTGGGAGTGCACCAAGGACTAAAAAGTCATAAATGAGGGTGCATGTGTCTCCAGAATGATCAAATATGGGCACCTAGGTGCATTAATGAGTCCAAAACACCAAAATACCTTGCTTGGCTAGCATAACCAAGGTTTGGACCATATAACATAAGTACAAAACAAATGAAAATGTGTCCTAGGTGTATGTGACCATGATACTAGGTGGTATAATGATCCAAGAGTTAATGGTATACATCAATGACCGATAATCATATAACGGTCCATCATGTTCGATTGTGACACCTTTATTCACGTGATGGGACATGTACTACCTGTTAGAATAATCAAACCCATAGTTACACTTAGGAGCCATTAATTTGTCAATTTTGTCATATTCCTAGATTCCTTACTATGCTAGTTGGCATCCACTTGCACCCGGAAGTCAACAAATGATAAAACTCGCTAAAGGATCACTTTAGAAAGATCCCAAAAAATATTATGACAACTCTACAGTCATTCTAGAATAGTAAAAGCATAGTTCTGCTTTTTCATGAGTTGCTTTGCTTTTCAGCAGTTTTAAGGCAAAACGGAAACGCTAGTCTTGGAGTAACTGCCTTGTTTTTTTCCCAACTCATCCTCCTTATTTTTCTCCATCCAAAAGCATGGATATTATCTCTTTCCATCACTTATTTTTTGGTACATCTCACTCATCCAATTCGTGATCATCTTGACAAATCAGGAAAGTGATTTATGCACCTATAGGGGATTTTGACTAGTTTAGTAAGCCTGCCTTTTGTCCAATTCGAATATCATCCTTATGCTTTAGAATATCTGATGTAATTATATATTTGGACAGCCTATTAATTTATGAGGTTGGATGATGTACACTTATTCAATAGAAGCTTTTTTTATGCTCCATATTTAGTCTCCTTTTTGTAGAATTTTGCATGCTTGACTAGTAATTTTGTGAGTGTAATTGATCTACAACTTGGGATTAATTTCCACATGGTATCAGAGCCTTGGCAGTTTGATTATTCTCATTCCATATTGCAATTGCATTTTTTACATCACTGACTTGGAACACATTCTACTAGTTGAAGGGTGCAGCTCCTGAGATATGGATCAATCTCAAAGGATCATCTTGACTCCATTCGACTTTTTCAAATGGAAGGAAGAGATGGAGATTTTTTTGAGGAGTAAAGGCCTATATAGAGTGACCATGGAAACTAAAGTTGAGCCCAATGCAGTTGCAGAGAAAATTAAATGGCACAACGGGAGGGATGAGGCCTATGGTCTCTTGTGATTTAGCATTTCAAGAGACCACCTATTCCATATTGATGGATTGACATCACCAAATGAGGTTTGAGAGAAGCTTGAGACTCTATTTGGAAAGACAAATGAAATGAGGGAACATAAACTTGAGAATGAGCTGATCTCAAATAGTTAAAATAGTGTGGAATCGAAAAGAAGGATGAGAAACTAGTCTTGACCATAATTTTGAAGCTTAGTCCTAACTACTCTGTGTTTTTTTCGACCTTCCATGCCACCAAATTGACAACACGAGCCTGGAAGATTCCTAATATTGCTGACTTCATGGAATCCCTCACTCAAGAGAAAGATAAATTGGTAATTATGGCACCATCAAACCTTCCAAATACCAATCTTAGTAAGGGGAAGGGTAGGATTTATCTTGACCATGGTTCTTTCGATGATGTGTTGTATGTCCTAGGTATTGCTGCTAACCTATTTTCATTGTATCAGATGACCCACAATGGGTCTCCTAAGAAGGTTTTCTTCTCTCCCAATGATGTTAAAATATCAGATATTCCAAATGGTAGAGTCATAGAAAAAGGTGTTGTGGATCGCAGTTTGAAAGTGTACAAGTCTTCCCATTTCCTACCTTTCTCTAACCCCTCTGCTCTTCTCACTCATGCTAATGAAGCAATCAATCTTTGGCATGAGAGATTTGGAAATATTAACTACAAGTATATTTCATATTTGAGTGACAAATACATGGTCATAGGGTTACCAAAGATCAAGTTTTCTAAAGGATTCTGCCAAGGTTGCATCCTAGGAAAACACCCAGATTACAAGTTTGAGAGAGTCAGTCATGAGAGAACCTATCCAACCCTTGAGTTAATCATGGTGACATTTCTGTTCCATTGTCTCATATGTCCATGAGTCAATCCAAATATGTCCTAACCTTCATAGATGACTTTTCCAGGTACTATTGGATTTACTTCCTAAAGCATAAGTCTGAAGTTTTTGACCCCTTCGAGGTCTTTCGAACCTTGGTTGAGAACTAGTCCGGGAGGAAACTCAAGATCCTCAGATATGATAATGGTGGTGAGTATTTCAAGTATGATTTCATCCATTATATTGAAGATGAAGGTATTTAAATGTAACAATCTATTCCTTACACACCTCAACAAAATGGTCTTGCTGAGAGGAAGAATAGATCACTCAAGGAGATGGCAACCTGTATGATGGAGTCTAAAACTTTGCCACCAAATTTTGGGCTGAAGCAATAAATTTTGCATCCTATATCTAGAATATTGTGACCCACAAGCAACTTTATGGAATCACTCCTTTCTAATCTTTGAGTGGGCTCAAGCCATATGTGACCCATTTCAGGATTTTTGGCTCAAAGGATTGGGCTAGACTTTCAAATGAAAAGAGGAAAGCTTTGCAACACCAAAGTCAAGAGTGACTATTTGTTGGGTATTCTGAATATTACAAGGGTAAAATATGATAAAATTCATCACTCAAAGAGATTTTATCGAAAGGAGTGTTCAGTTTGAAGAGCCTTTAGCAGTAATAGAAATTGGAGAGTCCTCTTCATCACCACAACCAATGGGTGTAAGTGGAGAGACTAATTAGTTTATTGATTCTGATATGTCTGATAATGATGAATTAATTGCATATCCTAACATTCCTACAAGACCAAAATGGGCAGCAAGGACCATTCATGCATCTAGGAAACTAGTTGGGAATCCTAGTGACGCTAGGAGGACTAGATCTCAATTTGAGAGTGCCCTTTTTGTGAAAGATCCATTCTTTGATGAGAAGTGATATTTGATGTTGAATCATACCCTCAGACATATGAATATGCATCAGATGATCCAATATGGAAAACAACCATGAAGCAAGAATACAGCTTGCTCCAGAAGAATGACACATGGGAACTAGTCAATCTCTCCCCGGGGAGAAAGCTAGTCAAGTGTAAGTGGGTTTATAAAACTAAATTTGATGTTGATGGTTCACATTTAAAATATAAGGCAATGTTGGTAGCTAAGGTATACTCGCAATTTCAATGTATTGATTACAATGATACCTCTACACCAGTGGCAAAGATGGACTCCATAAGGCTAGCTTTGGCCATTGCAGCTTCAAGGAAATGGGAGGTGCATCACATGGATGTGAAGTGTGCCTTTCTACATGGAGATCTAAAAATAAGATATTTATATGTGTTAGATTTTTAACATTAAACTAGCATTATATTAGGATCTTTTAATTAAGAGAATAATAAGCACAACAATCAAACACAAGAGACAATGAACATAGTGTTTTTCCTCGGGGAAACCATAAATGGAGAAAACCCCGCAACTTCCTTAGAGATAGAATCAGCACCAAAAATAAAACCCAAAAATAGTAAGATGATCTCCCGACAACAGTAACCTCTTTCTTCCTATCCCAGGTGTCTTCTTCTTCCTCCGCTATGCGCTACAACTGAGTGTGTGATAAATAGAGAGGCTAGATCTCTATTTATACTAATTCCTGACTTGACAAAACCCTACTAGGGCCGAATTCACTAGGTGATTCTAACAACCCTAGTGCCCCGGAACTGCGGGGACTTTAACCCTTAACAAATAGGAGGGTTACCCACAATGACTTGACATGACTTGTTTACATTATAAAACCTCTCGATAGGAACATCGGGGCATGACATGACTCAAGTACATTACAGACACATCCCGAAATAAACATCGAGTTACAATACATAAGAAATACAAGTGAATACATTCCAAAGTTACAATTACGGCAACACTCCCTCTTAACTAGGAAGGTATTCTCTCGACACAATTTATCAGCACAAGTCTTCTTCTCTGTATCATCTAGATCATCATCAATTCCTCGTCATGTTCAAGTCATCTTCATCATCGTATCTGGATCATCACTCGATCTGGATCATCATCACTCGATCTGGATCATCACTCGATCTATATCATCATCACTAGATCTGGATCATCACTGGATCTGGATCATCACTGCTGGCTCATCATCACTGGATCATCACAGGTGCTATCTCATGATTCTTCTCGTCACAGGAAGTTCTACAGAGCCAGCCCTTTTTCATGCTGGTTGTAGGCCTAGCCTCCATATAGGTCTTCTTCAGCGCTTATATCTGACCCTAAGTCAGAATGGCCCGCCCAGTACTTACATCTGACCATGAGAGGAACACATCCAACACCATGTCAGAAAGGCACACCCAGCACTCACATCTGACCATGATAGGAACCAATCCAGTCATGTCAGAAAGGCCCAGCACTTACATTCACCAGCATGATAGGACACAACCACTATCATCTGTGAAAAGGCACAGCACTCTAATTCACCAGCATGATAGGACAAACCTACTATCATCTGTGAAAAGGATCAGCACTTACAACCACCTGCATGATAGGACACAACTACTATCATCTATGGAAAGGCACAACACTCACATCCACCTTCCTGGTAGGACACACCTACTACCATCTGTGGAAAGGCACAACACTTACAATTGCCACCATGGTAGGACACACCTACTACCATCTGTGAAAAGGAACAGCACTCACATCCACCAGCATGATAGGACACACCTACTATCATCTGTGGAAAGGCCAACACTCACATCCACCAGCATGATAGGACACACCTACTATCATCTGTGGAAAGGCTCTGCACTTACATCTAATCATGTGGGAACCAATCCCTCAATCATATTAGAATGGCTCTTAGTCCCAGACTGAGGATTCCTGGTAACTGACCAGGTGCCTCCATTCAAAGAATGGAAACAGCCCTTATATCTGATCAAGTGGGAACACATCCCTCAATCACATCAAAATTTCCATGCGCTCACATCTGATCATGTGAGAACACATCTCACAGTCATATCAGAATGGCCCTCAGTCCTAGACTGAGTATTCCTAGCAACTAACCAGGCACCTCCATTCAAAGAATAGCAATAGCCCTTATATCTGATTATGTAGGAACAATCCTATAGTCATATTAGAATGGCTTAGCACTCATATCTGACATGGAAGGAACCAATCCTCTCACCATGACAGAATGGATCAGCCCTTACATTTGACCATGGAAGGAACCAATCCTCTCACCATGTCAAAATGGCTCATGGACTCATCACTTCCCCTTGGAAGGAACATTGATCTAGAGAACACCAAGCTTCTCCCTAAAGTAATCAAACTTCACTATGGCTATTGGCTTTGTCAACACATCAGCTATCTGTTCATCTGTCGCAACATACTGGAGCTTCACTGCTCCCCTCTGCACCATATCCCTAATATAGTGATACTTGATCTCGATATGCTTCGACTTGTCATGGAACAATGGGTTCTCCGATAACTTCACACAACTATGGTTGTTCGCAATATATACAAGTAGCATCCAACTGGAGATCAAATAAATCAGACAGTAGCTTCCTTAGCCATACTGCCTCACAACTAGCTGAACAAGCTACAACATACTATGCTTCAGCTGTACTCAGCGCCACACAGGATTGCTTCCTGCTAAACCAAGAGATCACACCTGATCCCATACTAAAGAAACACCCTAAAGTGCTCTTCCTATCAATGGAATTTCCTGCCTAATCTCAAACAACATAACCCTCCAAGTTAATCTTCTGATTCGCCTCATACTTGAACCCATAATCAACTGTACCCCTCAGGTACCTCAGAATATGCTTTGTAGAAATCAAGTGAACATGTCTCGGATCTGTCAGGAATTGGCTCAAGGTGTTCACAGCAAAGCAAATATCTAGTCTCATGTTCGTCAAGTACATCAAGGACCCAATAATCTAACAATACATCGTAGCATCAACTGCTTCTGATGAAGCATCACTCAATAGCTTCAGGTTTGATGCCATAGGTGTGGTCATGGCCTTGCAGCCCATCATCCCAAACCTCTTCAAGATCTCTATTGCATACTTCCCTTGTCTGAGGGAGATTCCATCCACATTCTGCCACACCTCCATGCCTAGAAAATAATGCATCATACTCAAGTCCTTCATTTCGAACTCAGCAGCAAGCTTCCTCTTCGTATTAGCAATCAACCCATCCATACCCATTACAAACAGATCATCTACATATAGTAGGAGCATCACTGGGTTTCCACCTTCAACCTTGTAGTAAAGGTTGGAATCTACTTTACTCTTGGTAAATCCCAAACTGGATAGAAAGCTATTAATTCTGTCGTACCATGTCCTGGGTGCCTGTTTCAAACCGTATAAGGATTTCTTCAATCTACACACATGAGACTCCCTGTCATGTGTCTCAAAACTGAGTGGCTGCTCCACATACACTTCTTCTTCTACTACACCATTCAAGAAAGCAGTCTTGACATCCATTTGGTGTATCTTCCATTTCATCTCTGCATCCAGCGCAACTACTGATCTGATGGAAGTGTATTTGGCTACAGGTGCAAAAGTTTCTTCATAATCTATTCCTTCTTTCTGGGAGAAACCACGAGCAACATATCTTGACTTATATTTTTCTATGCTATCGTCTGCAGCATGCTTGATCTTGTAGATCCATTTGGAAGTTACAACAAACTTCCCTTCTGGTCTTGGAACAACATCCTAGACATCATTCTTCATGATCAATTGATACTCTTCGATCATAGCATCCTTCCATTCTTTTCGTTTTGCCGCTTCTTCATAATTGGAAGGTTCTTTATCGATGAAATCACATAGTAAAGCTACATATTCTGAGTAGGATCTGGTTCTCTTTCTTTCTCTACAATTCTCTTCTGGAGCCCCATATCTTTCTATACCTTGGATAGCTTCTCGTACCCAAGCAGGTTTCCTCTTATGAGGATTCTTCTCTTGAGGTGGATCTACGGGTTCTTGAGGTTCTTCAAATTCTCGATTGTCTTCTTGAGTTTCTTCGTTCATGGTTGTGTCATGAATTATGGGTGCTTCTAATTCTTCAGTTTCTTCAACAGGTCTCTTTCTATATTTGTTGTAAGCTGAGTATTCATCAAATGTCACATCCCTGCTGATGGAAATCTTCTTGAATCCTGGGAAGTATATTCTGTAATCCTTCGAGCTTTCAGAGTATCCCACAAATATACCCTTCTTTCCTGAAGGATCTAATTTTGTCCTCTTCTCTTTTGGAATGTGTATGTACACTGGACAGCCGAATATTCTAAGATGGTTGACTTCTAGTTTCTTGCCAGAAAATACTTCTTCAGGTGTCTTGTTCTCGAGTACTCTGTGTGGAGTACGGTTCTATACATACACCATTGTTCTAGCAGCTTCTGCCCATAGATGCATGGGAAGATCTTGATCATGAAGCATTTGTCTTGTGGCTTCCATGATAGTTCTATTCTTCCTTTCTACAATCCCATTCTGTTGTGGATTATATGGAGTGGACAACTCCCTCTTAATCCTTGAGTCTTTTCGTAACTCTTTGAATTCATTTGATTTGAATTCTCTGCCATTATCTGATCGAAAGGTATTGATCTTCTTTTCAGTGTGGTTTTTTATCAAGGCTTTGAATTCCTTGAACTTGCTGAATACTTCATCTTTGTTCTTCATGAAGTAAATCCATGTCTTCCTAGAAAATTCATCAATAAAAGAAACATAGTATACATACCCACTTAATAAACTTGATGACATTGGACCGCATACATCGGAGTGGATAATTTCCAAGATTCCTTTTGCTTTGCTCTCGCTACTTGGAAATTTCTTCTTTGTGTTCTTTCCTTTCGCACATCCTTTGTAGACCCCATCATGTTTTTCTTGAATTTTCGGAAGACCTTCAACAGCTTTGCTTGCAAGTGGTAGTGCTCTGTAATGCACATGTGCAAGCCTTCTATGCCAAAGTTCATTTGGCTCTACTATGTCATGGACCAAGGCTTGGTCTGGATGGCCCTTCAATTTGTATAAACCTCCTTCTTGTTCCCCAATCATAACTGCATCATTAATAGTCTTTCCCTTTGGCCACATGATAACTTGGCCATCTATAAATGCAACCCTCATTCCTTTTGCATCTAATGCAGATATGGAGAGAAGGTTCTTCTTTAGTCCTGGCACAAACAATACTTCCTTCATTGTCATAGACTTTCCAGAGTCTAGCTTATAGGAGTATTCCCCACTACCTTTTATTGGATACTGGTAGTCATCTCCAAGTTTCACCTTGTGTGGTGATTCATGCTCTAATAGTTTCACAAAGGATTATTTGAATCCTGTCATATGTTTGGAAGCCCCACTGTCTATAAGCCAATCATTGCTTCCATGAGTAATGTTTCCTGTGAGAGCGGAAATCAAAACATATTCTTCATCACTTGAAGAATCTTCACTTTCATATCTAGTTCTCTTTGTGGAAGGTTAATCATCCTCTACAGTATGAGCATGATGTCTTCTCTTGTTTCCCTTCTTCTTGTGAGAGACATTTTTGTTCTAGGACATTCTCTAGCATAGTGTCCTTTCTCGTCACATGTATAACATCTGATTCTAGACAAATATTTCCTAGTGTTATCTTTATGAAAGGGCTTACCTCTGGGGTGATGAGAACTTCTTCTGGTTTTCTTGGAGTACTGTACCATGATATCTTGATCTTCACTTCCCATCTTTTCTTCTCGAGCTGCTATTCGAGATTCTTCTTGAGAGCATTCTTCCCATAGTCTGCTGAACTTGACTAACTTCTTTCTGGCATAGATTCCTTGAATAAAGGAGTCCCATGATCTAGGGAGACCATTCATGGTGGTCATTACAATCTCTACATTCTCCACTTCTTCATCTACTGCTTCCAGCTGTTCCTTCACCTGAGAGACTCTTGTAAAGTAATACTGGATGGTCTCTGCATTCTGGATCTTTACATTTTTCAGTTGGTTTCTCAGATTCATCTTCAAGTTTATGTTCTTTCCTTCAAACAATTTGGTTAGGGCATCAAACATAGCTTTAGGTTTCTTTAGGGAGGACACATGTGGTATGAGGTGATCCTTGATTGAATCAACAATGATCCTCTTTTCCATAACCAACTTCTCTTATGTAAGGCCTTAGCCTCATCTCCCTCTGGAACTAGAACCTCCTCACTAATATAGGAGTTCAACTCATTTTCTTCCAGGACCAGGAAGATCCTATACTTCCAGGCTCGAAAGTTATCAGCTCCCTCAATACTTTCATCAAGCTTGGTATGATGAGACATCTTAACTGAGAACCTCAAATGTAAATGAAAAATATTTAGATCCTACCAGGTCAAGATGTCAGATCTGGATTTGGAGCTAAAATTCTACAGTGTCGGTTCAAGAGCATATTAGGGTTTTTCTTTTCCGAAGTTCTGTCCAACCAAATGCTTTGATCTTGATCTCTAAACTTTGATTTTGAGGAGGAGATCAATCCAAGCCTGGGCTCACTGAAAAATTCCACTTTTGTGGAAAGCCCTAATTTTCGGTAGTAGTGTCGGGTCCAAAACTGAAAAAGCTCAGAATTGGATTCTTCTTCAACAGAAAGATGCGCCCTAGGGAGGAGAGTTATTACAACCTTATTTTGCTGAAAATCTGTGGAGAGAGATCCACAAAGTAGGAATCCCTAGTTCCCACAGCTGCACAGTGTCTTCTTCGTAGGTTAGCTCTGATTCCATGTTATATTTTTAACATTAAGCTAGCATTATATTAGGATCTTTTAACTAAGAGAATAACAAGCACAACAATAAAAAACAAGAGACAATTAACATGATGTTTTTCCTCGGGGAAACCATAAATGGAGAAAACCCCGCAACTTCCTCAGAGATAGAATCAACACCAAAAGTAAAACCCCAAAACAGTAAGATGATCTCCCGACAACATTAACCTCTTTCTTCCTAGCCCCGGCGTCTTCTTCTTCCTCAACTATGCGATACAACTGAGTGTGAGTGAGTGTGTGATAAATAGAGAGGCTAGCTTTCTATTTATACTAATTACTGACTTGACAAAACCCTACTAGGGCCGACTTCACTAGGTGAGTCTAACAACCCTAGTGCCCCGGAACTGCAGGGACTTTAACCCTTAACCAATAGGAGGGTTACCCACAACGACTTGACATGACTTGTTTACATTATAAAACCTCCTGATAGGAACATCGGGGCATGACATGACTCAAGTACATTACAGACACATCCCGAAATAAACATTGGGTTACAATACATAAGAAATACAAGTGAATACATTCCAAAGTTACAATTACATCAACAATATGTAGAAACCTGAATTTTTTGTGTCTAATCCATATTTGGTGTGCAGGTTAAAGAAATCATCGTATGGGCTAATGCAATCCACTATGGCTTGGTATGCCAAGATTGATGGATTTTTGCTGTCACGGAACTTTGTTCGATGCATGTCTGATATGAATTTCTATTTGAAGATGATACATGGTTCTTTAATCATTATTTTTTTGTATTTGGATGACCTATTGATGATAGGAATTTCCATGAAAGAGATTGTCTCCTTGAAGGATGCACTAAACCATGCCTTCTCCATGACAAATTTTGGATTGTTGAGTCAATTCACAGGACTCGAAATTTCTCAATAAGCCCATGGGATCAAGGTATATCAGTCCAAATATGCTTCAGACCTATTGAAAAAGTTTAGGATGAAGGATTTCAAGCCAAGAAAGACTCCATTCCTTTCTGTATTTAAGCTTGAAGAATCAAGTTCTACTCCTTTGGTAAACAATACACTATATACTAAAGTTGATTGGGTGTTTTCTTTATTTGACTCATACTCGACCTGATATATCTTATGTATTTAGTGTCGATTCTAGACACATGGATCAGCCTCATCCAAGAGAAGGGCCTAAACTTTGTTCAAGGAACAAGAAGTCATGGTATTTTATATGCAGCAAAATCTGACTTAGAGCTAGTTGGATTTACTAACAATGATTGGGAAGGTGATAACACTTATCGAAATTATACTTTAAGATTTGTGTTTATGCTTGCATATGGACCAATCAGCTGGTCAAGTAATAAGCAGAGTGCATTGCACTCTCATATTCAAAGGCATAGTATAGAGGAGTTGTGAATGCATCTACTCAATGTTTGTGGTTGTAGGGAATACTTGGAGAACGTGGGATCGAATCAGAGACTTACTCTGTCATATATTGTGACAATCAAAGAACCATTAGAATCTACACTAATCCAGTTCAAAGACAATGAACCAACCACATTGAGATCCATATGCACTATATCAGGGATCTTATGCATGATGGTACCATTTCTCTACTCTACTGTGCATCTTCAGAGCAAGTAGAAGACATCTTCACCAAGGTGTTTTCTGAGAAGACTTTCAGTAATCTCAAATCACTGCTAAGGATTGATGATCATGTGGTAAATAATGATTGATAACAATATTTCCAAAAAATTTGTCCATGTCCATGTTTAAGGGAGGATTTCCCCCTTGGGTTTTTGCCTCTTTCCTTGGTTGTATGGACAAGCAGTATGTAAAGGGTGTCTAAGACTTGTTTCTAGGCCCTATAATCTAATATATTACATAAATTCATTCTTAAGGGGTTTTTTTAGAATAATCAAACCCATAGTTACACTTAGAAGACATTAATTTGTCAATTTTGTCCTATTCCTAGATTCCTTACTATGCTAGTTGGAATCCACTTGCACCCATAAGTCAACAAATGATAAAAATGGATAAAGGAGTGCTTTAGAAATATAATGGAAAATATCATAACATATCTTTATTCACTCTAGAATAGTGAAAGCGTAGTTCTTCTTTTTTTTTAGTTGCTTTTCTTTTCAGCAGTTTTAAGGCAAAAAGGAAAGCTAGTCTTGGAGTAGCTGCCTTGTTCTTTTCCCAACTCATACTCCTTATTTTTCTCCATAAAAAAGAATGTATATAATATATTTCCATCACTTATCATCTGGTACATCTCACTCATCCAATTCATGAGCATCTTGACATATTAGGAAAGTGATTTATGCACGTATGGGGGATTTTGACTAGTTTAGTAAGCCTTCTTTTTGTCCAATTCGAATAACATTCTTATGCTTTTGAATCTATGATGTAATTATATATTTGGACAACCTATTAATTTATGAGGTTGGCTGATGTACACTTATTCAATATAATTTTTTGTTATGCTCCATATTCAGGCTCCTTTTGTAGAATTTTGCATGCTTAACTAGTAATTTTGTGAGTGTAATTGATCTACATATTAGGTTTAATATACACACTAGCGATGATTTGTATTGAATACCTCCAAAATTGGTGGAATTACATATATTCTACCTCCTTGATCATGCCAGTATCTATGATATTTCATCTCTCATGACCAAATTCCAGTGTACCATTTGATTTCTTCATTTAGTATGGTGACCTTACTTCACTGAATATTGTACCTGGTGATGAACACGTATGACATATGTTTATTATGCCTATTCATGGCCATTGTATTTCTATGTATCTGGGACTTCTATGTATACTTCATATATGTAGTCATGTAGAGATATATCATTTTATTATACTAATGAGTGGCTAGTTTTTCCCACCTGGGTCTTCATTACTCTACTTCTAGGACCATTATAATGTATTTTAGTTATCGTTTATCCCTTTGAACTCATACATTATGATCCAGGTGGATCATCTCAAAGTAGATAGAATTTAAAATCTTCAAAAGGGAAATACATGCTTACAAAATGAAAGAGCTTGTCAACAACTTTCTAGCGATGCTTGTTTCGTGAAAAAAAGAGTCTGGATGCAGAAGATATTCAAGTTTGAAGTTTCATAAAAGATGATTAAAGTGATTAAAAATACGGTTTAAAATTTATTTTGGGCTATGGAAATTGACCCCAAACCTTATGGTAAGGCCACCATGACCCCATAAATGTATATGGTCAAAAAATATTGAAACTATATGTTTAAACCATATGCTAAACTAACCATGATACCACACCGAACTATGTGAAACTTTATGCCTATGCTAAACTAACCATGATACCACCAAACTATGTGAAACTTCATGCCTTATCCAAATGCCAGGAAGAGATTGTATGCAACTGGTAATGTGAAACTTTATGCCTTATCACATATACACCTTAAACCATGAAACACGCAAAAGATATTATATTATAAACCATATAATATATATCCAAAGTTGACACAGTTTTCAACCATGCACCACATCAAATATTCCACTGAAGTATCAAGTATCGTGGTAACAAAAGCTTGTATTACGGAGAGGTCCACGGGCTTGATCTCACGACTTCCTCCATAACCGCCTGCGCTTCTAACCAATGCGCCAGCAGAGAAGTCGTGGTGAGTGATGGCACCGAGTGTTTAAATCTTAGTACAGAGGTTATGGTTTCAGATGGGAACGTGGCCCCTATATAAATTCAGGCCAGCAGTAGATTAATTTTACCCACAACAATTATCAATTGATCATGCAAAATTGCTAACAATGGAGACTGAATATGGAGCTGTAACA
>LPNX011085046.1:220929-270306 GCA_001517045.1 Pseudotsuga menziesii
GTCAAATGCATAAGGAGGCATCCAAAACTAGCATAAAGCAAGCTTACTCAAAATAGGCAAATCCCCCATAGGTGTAAAAAGCTGATCCCAAATCTGTCATGGAGCTCACGAATTGGCAAGGGTGCATGGGCAAGCTAAAGAGTAGTGGAATGGCAGCTCATACATGCTTTTGCATGGAGAAAAGAGTGGAGGATGAAGAGGACAAAAAACTAGTTCACCTCACCTAGTCTTGCTTTCCTATGTGCCTTAAAACACTGAAAAAGCAGGCAGTAAAGCAGAAAAAGCAGATAGGCGCCTAGGAGGCCAGGAATAAAGCAGATTTGATTCCTAAGGCTTTCCCAAGTTCTACATGGGTCAAATATGGCAAGTTTGACCTCTATGGATAGGCAATTAGCAACTTGCACAAGGTGGCACACATGAACTAGGCAAATAAGACAAAAATAAATGAATTAATGTCTAAGTGGGTAAACTATGGGTTGATTATTCTAACAGCCCCATGGCCTGTGACCCTAAAACTAACTTTTTGACTTATAAATAGCCATGAATTTTCCAGTTGCAGATAAGTACAGGCACATTTCCCGAGGTGAAGTACAGAACATCTAGTATTTTTGTCTTTTTGTGTAGATTGGTTGTCTCAATTTGCCAGCCAGAGGAGGCCTCAGGCGAACAGGGTCGAGTTTATACTCATTTTTCTCAATTTTTCGAGAGGAACATAGTGGTGCAGTATGTTTCTATGTCTGAGTGACAGAACTTAGAAATTTTTTCTAGAATACATATTTTGTAAGCATTTGAAGATTTTATCTATCGGCCTTCCATTTGGAAGTGGCCCTGAGACGTATCCAAGGGGTCTGGTGAACTCCATTATCAGTTCTTGTCCATTTATGGTTTGTTTATACTTTTATGTTTTTATGTGTTTGATGGATGCTTTTTAAATATGCATTTTAAAGGTTGTTTGTGAGTAATTAGCATTTTAAACTTCACATGCAAATAATGGTAATAAAGATCCTTAAGTAATTTTCAGATCACATTAGGGGGAATATGTTATAGCGTGATTTTCCACAACTAGTATATCATGCTTTGATGGCCTATTATTGTCCCTATGAAAACTCTTTTTACCCCTTTTGCTCACTATTACCCTAATGCTCCAGTGGAACCCTTAAAAAGACATTAATAAACACCGGTCATAAGTCTACAACCCGCATGTATGCAGCTTGTACCACCGTCACCCACGTACATCAGTATTTATGCTCAAAAAACAAAAAAATTGGAGTTTTCCCCATCAATTAACAAATGAATTGATCATTGGCCTTCCATATACCGGGAAATGCTCCATCTCGACCCTTCACTTCCCATTGAGGGGCTATATATTGAGCTATTATGAAGCATTAAAGGAGGATAGATTTGGAGAGAAAAGTACTATAGTGGAATTGTGCCCCTTTTTTATATACTTTAGTTTGCATCCCTTTTTCCTTGAAGTGGCCATTAGTGTTATTTCCCAAGATTTCCTTTATCTTTGTGAGATTTCCTTTGTATGGAGGATTGAAGTGGTGGGGCCCAGGTGGAGGGACTTAGTTTCTTGATTTCGACGAGGTTCCAACAGAGGTTTTCATTTGTATCTTTGGTCATATTAATATAAATATTCATTTCTCGTCCATTGCATGTGTAATTATGAATTTTCTTATCCATGGATGTAATTATTTCATTTTTGTAATGGAATGTAACATGCTAGATTAGATTCCAATGCTTTACATATACCATGCTTGTATATCGTGTTGTTGTTGCTTGTATATCATGCTTGAATATCTTGTTGTTATATATCATATATGTTATCTTTTCCTTGGACTTTCGGCAATCTAGTGATGCAATCCATGGAGACACTTTCCCATTTCTGTTCTAGAATAGGGAGGGGTTGGACGAGTCCAGCAAGGTGTGTGTGTGCTCCACTTTGTTTTTGTGGCATGTAGTACACTCCCTCACATGCCTTAGAATATCTTCTTTGAGGCCTTTCCAGGTGAACCTCTATTTTATCTTCCGGTAAGTATTCAAAAAAACAGGGTGGCTAGCCACTGGTGCATTATGTGTAGCCTCTAAGATCCTCTTCTTTAAATCTGATATGGGTACTAGGAAATTCTATCATTGTAATAGTTGAGGTCATTGTGTACGTTGTATTCCTCATTCTATATTACTCCATCCGAAATTCCAAATGCAAACTCATTTTTTGAGTATTGAGTTCTCAAAGGTACCTTCCATTCAATTAGCATTTGCAGCAAGGATAGTGTGGGTTTGTGGGAAAGTGCATCAACCACCACATTCATCTTTCCCTTCTTGTATTCAATGTCAAATTCATAGGAGTGGAATTTTCTTATCCATTTTCGTTGTCTATCATTAAGCTCCTTTGGGTAAGGAAGTTCCTTTTACTGTTGTGATTAGTCTTCATTATGAACTTGCTTCCCACCAAATACTCCTAAACTTGGCCAATGCATGCATGATGGCCAACATCTCCTTGTCATAAATAGAATACAACCTTTCCATTAGGGGATTTTTGAGGTAAAAAATAGGCCTCAAAACAAAAATTGTACCATTAAAATTCACTTTATAAGAACCAATAGGATTCAAGATGATGATGTCAACTATAAGGGTAAGATTTGTAAAAAAAATGGAGGGAAAAAGAAAAAACTAATTTTTTATTTTCGTATTTTTGTCATATCTCCTTATCGGTTCACCCAAATTTTGAATTTGGGGGAATACCCACACTGCATACTTTTGAGGTACCCACGATAGCCAAAAAAGAAAATTTCAATAAAAAAAATTGTTTTAATATTAAAATAGTTTTTTTATAGAAATTTTCTTTTTTGGTTGTCGTGGGTACCTCAGAAGTATGCAATGTGGGTATGGGTTGGACGCGGAATTAAATTCCGCATCCAATAAGTCCCTAAACTAGAAATTTGGGTGAACCGATAAGGAGATATGCTAAAAAAATGAAAAGAAAAAGTAGTTTTTCTTTTTTCTCTCTAAAATTTAGAACTTTTATTTTATAATTATAAGTCTTATTTGATTATTTCCCTTATGAGGCCTATTTTAGACCTCAAAATTTCCCTAATGATGGGGTTGTAATTTTCTTCTCTTAGGGGAAATGAGGTTCCTTTCTTGCATCAAAACAACTTCAATTCCTTCCCCCAAGGCATCACACTCTGACACAAAAGGCTTGGTGAAATCAAGAAATTATAGCACTGGACAGTTGCTCATTATTTCCTTTACCTTATGGAAATCTTGTTATGCTTCCTCATTCCAATTGAATGCCCCCTTCTTCGTCAGATCTGTCAAAGGTGCAGTGAAGTTGGAGAAACCTTTAATAAATTTCCTGTAGTAGTTGCATTAGACAATGAAGCCTCTTAAATCAGTGAGGTTTCTTGGTCTTGGCCAGTCTAAGATGGCATGGATTTTCTATTGGTGCACCTTGATCCCTTCTTCATAAATCAGATGACCGAGATAGAGCGGCTCAGTCATTGCAAATTCACACTTCGACAGCTTAGCATAAAAGGATCGATATGCAAGTATAGTTAGCACAACATCTAAATGGAGTAGGTGATCTTCCCATGTCCTACTATAGATCAGAATATCATAAAAAAAAAAACAAGGGCACACTTACAAAGCTGCTCACTAAATAAATTTTCTGAAGCATTAGTCAAGCCAAATGGCATGACCAAAAGCTCAAAATCACCAAAGTGATAATGGAAGGATGTCTTATGTATGTCATACTCCCTCATTCTAATTGGTGATATCTCGATCAAAGATATATCTTGGAAAATAATTTTTCTCCATGCATCTCATCCATCAGCTCATCAATCTGGGAAAGTGGGTACTGTTTCTTTATGGTTTTCTTGTTCAAATCCCAGTAGTCTATGCACATTCTAAGTGTTCCATCCTTCTTCTTCACCAAAACCACTGAAGAATCAAAGGGGATAGAACTTGGTCTAATGAGACCCAAATTAAGGAGTTCTTTGATGATCTTATAAATATCATCCTTGAACTTCTTTGGATTCTTGTAGGGATGAATTTTTATAGGAAGTGTCCCAACTTCCATTTCAATGTTGTTCTCAATGCCACAGTCCAGTGGTCTGCCATGTGGGAGGTTTTAAAAAAACCCCTTATGCTTGTGCAACGACTTTTTTTATGTCTTTGGGATTCTAGGAAACATTGAAAAAAGTTCCCTAAGTGGTTATCCAGCTCTCAAAAACCAATTCAATGTTACCATGCCCTATAATATATCTCATACAGTGTGCAGTCGCTACTTTCTTTGGGTAGGTATTGACTCCTCTCAGTACTACCTCTTTCCCTCCCACATCTTTGAATATCATCTCGGGAGCTTGATAGTCTATTGTATTATTTCCAACGGAGTATAACCATTGAATTCCCAACACCACATTAGTATTAGCCACATCCACCACATAAAATCTATCAGACACCGTGTAATTCCCTATAGTTACTTGCAACTTGAGAATCCACCTGGAGCATTCCATAATATCATTACTCGGTATGATAACTGTGAAGCCTCCAAATTTTTCACTCGGTAGCGTCCTTCTTTCTAACATGGATTCATATATGAAATTATGTGTGGCCCCTCCATCTACCAAAACATTCGTTGCTTTCCCTTGTACCACTCCTTTGAATCGGAGAGTGTGGAATCGGGGCACCCTTGACAACACTGTAATTTTTCTCACCTCGGTAGGAGGATCTTCATCTATTGTTTCATATGTTGCTTCTATATCTATTTGTTGATTTCCATCTTCTTATTCATCCTTACTTTCATAAAATATGTCAATATAGTGTGCATTTCCACTGGCATACTTATGGCTAGTAACCCAAGGTTCTTGGTAGGAAAAGCAAAGCTTCTTCCTACTTAGTTCATCTTGATCTTTATAGGAGTAATCTTTCTTCCCAGGGGTAGGAAGTTCCTCACAGGAGGTATTTGATTCTGAAATTTATGGGGAGTGAGGGTCTTGGGAGGATACTTGGTCCTTGGAATGGAATCTTGCATATCTCTAGTTCTTCCCATCGCTTCTTGCAAGATTGAGGGTTGGTAAGTTTTCATCGACCCTTTCAAAGGTTCTATTAATCCTTTTGTGAACAAAAGGATCAACCTATCCTATAAGACACCGGCAACCATCACAACTAATATTTGGAATTCAGATACGTATGCTTCATTAGTTCCAACTTGTTTGGCATGTGTCAATTCTTAGAAATAGATATCAGGATCTCTTAGGTCAAACCTTTCTGCCAACCTTTGGGTGAATTCTTCATAAGTATCCACTTGATCATGGCCCAAATTTTTCATGAGATGGAACCACCAATCATTGGCCTCCCCTTCAAGATGCATGGATTCCATATTGATGGAATCCCTCTCATCCATAGGATTCAATTGGAAGTAAGTGTCTAATTTCTGGATCCAAGAGTTTGTTGCGCACTTGGAAGTGCCATCAAATTAAGGTAAGGTGATCTTGCTAATGGCATGTCTCAGCTCAAAATTCTGATTTGGAAGCCTTTGAAATCCTCAGGGCTTCCATATATAATTAGATTCAAAAAAATATTTGAAATGCAGGGCCCTTCTGCACTCCTCACTCAATGTATGATAGACAACATACTCTCCTCCCATGAAGCAATTGATTCAATCTGAACTTCATGGTCTTGTTTGGGATCCTCCATGAACTTGGGCATGGTAGGTTGGGGATGCAACCTAGGATCATATTTGAACTCATGAGGCATATCATTGAGGCCCTGTATTGGAGAATATAGATCCACCCGTGATCTTCCTATCTTCATGTTGGGAGCCAATGTTGCTCCCTTCTCCAGCTTTTGAACCTAACTTCTTAGATAGGAATTATTTGGTCTCTTGACCAAACTGAATGACATTATTTGAACTATATTGTATCCCTTTCAACATACTCTAAACAAAAAAATTTAACACTTCCTTCGCATCCATATCCCCATGGAATCTCCCTTCCATAGAGTCAACTTCCTCTTCTTTGGAGTTCTTCCTTCTAAGATCCGAATTGAATTTTGGACTCATTAATGATTATCAGGAGATGGTATGGAGGGAGATGCTATGATACCACTATAATATCCCTGATATAAATCAAATCTGAAATATTAACTCTTACGGCTGATATTATCAAAAGTGGAATAATTTTTTACAAGATGATTAAGCACTTTCTTCAACAAGAAAAAACATAGGCAATAATGACAAAAAATGAGAGTGGAAGAGTGTTAATGGGAGAAACAAAAGGATAGGTTTGGAGATTAAAGGTTTAGATCCATAAGAACCTGGATTTTGGTCCCTTTTAGGTTTTTAGCATTAGCTAGGATGAAGTCTACTACTAGGATTCTGGGTGTTGCAACCGATGCAAACTGAGATTTGAACAGTCAATTCCAAGAAAACAAGGCTCATGAAGGCTTAGGTGAGTTATAATTCTCTGTTTATGAATTAAATATCCATTAATCAGGTTTATAACAGATTTATAACATTTCAAAATAGTTTGGGAGTGTTTGGGAAAAACTTGCAAAAGATGGCCTAGAGATTGCATGTGTAGAGGATGCCACTCAAACACTGTACATACTCGATGAATTATGGTTATGTGAGTTTTTTTGGGTTTTGGGGTGAGTTTATGACCTATATCAACTTACAAAATGAAATTTGGAAGCACAGAACATTCATGGCATTAGAAACAATAAAACTAGTCAATTTTAACTAGCTAAAGAGCATAGGCAAGCAAACAAGGTGAATTTTACTACTGTAACTTATAATTAGTTAAAATAATTAATATAAGATATCTATAAGACCAAATTTAACAGCATAATACTCATATATAGTTATTTTATCCATAGCATCACTTTCAATGCACAAAAACTTACAAGAGGCCCATTAAATGAGCATTGGAATGCCTCTCTCATTGAAAGTTTTGCTTTACGACCCCATGGAGCAGAAATATTGTTGTATATCAGATATCAGAAATTTAAGAAAGAGAGGAGAATATCAGAAAGAGGTTGGAGGAGCTGATACCCCTCAATAGTACCCAATACTAAAGAATAGAGGCTAAAGATCAACACTTGGTGTCACTTTTAAATTCCTTTGAGCATAAGTGAAGTATCCTTCATTGGAGCTTGATTTCCAAGGTTGGATGGTTGATATATGAGCTCGGTATTGGTATTTAATGGCTTATCCTTGTCTCTTTGCGTCAGCACTGAAGAATAGAAGGGAAGATAGAAGAGATTAGGAAAGCTTGGGGAGCATCACACAAGGTAGTTGGGGCACATCACTCAGACAAGAAGTTATGGTTCACTCAACATCAAAAGAATAATGATAAAAAATTGTTCAAAGGAGTTGGAAGAATTATTTTATTCACTGAGTGACTTGTTGACAAAGTCATCCAACCTATTAGGCAATTTACCCACTTTCAAACCTAACTCTAAGCCATGAATGTGGCTTCCTTGAGGAAAATAGCAAGTTAAGATTTTAGATGACGTTTCCTTGCTTGTATCATTCAACCAAAGTGGAAATTGTGCCCTCCTTGAGAAAACGTTTCCTTTTTTTATGACTGATGATGTTTTCTTGCTTGTATCCTTTAACCAATTTGGAAACGGCACCCTCATTGACCAAAAAATTCATGTTTTATGATTGACTTATTTTCCTACACTTTCCTCCTTTTAAAACTGCCTTGCTTTTCCCTGCTTTTGACAGTTTCCATCTTTTTTATGATAGATTGATTTTTCCCACTTTTGTACTATTTTCATCTTTCATCCTAGGCAAGTTGGATTGCATAATGTGCCCTCCTTTCTTGACAACTCATTTCCACATTAATTATTTTTCATAATAATTAATTAAATAAAAAACCAGAATTGGGAATTTAATCTAATACATGCCTACATAGTATTAATTAATCAAATTTCCCTCAGTAGAATTAATTTAATTCATATTTAAACCCCTAGGAACTGACAAGGTCAACACTTTTAATGTCCTTGAAGAAAGGGACATGAAACACATTGCGATATTTTATTTGTATGATAATATGCAACAGGAATCTTGAACAAGTGTTTTTCAATAAGAGGTGTGTAGGTGGGAGAAGATGCCTTGAATGCGGTGATTTGATATTGTTCCATAGGAAATTTCCTATCGATCCAACACACCTTGGATTTTTTTATTAATTCTTTCACAGGTAGACATGTTTGAACTGTGGAAACCTATGGTAATTGCTTGAAATTTCTCGATGTTTCGGGCAGATTAGTTTAGCCCATCATCAGGAGATACGATGAAAGTGTTTTCCTTGCCTATTTGATGCGAGGTTTCATTAATTAATAGATGTAAGGTAAGGGATTTTTATAATAATTCAATAGTTCGGTTTTAGGTTTGCAATCGGTGTGCAGTTGGTGAGTTGTTTTGTTTTTTAATGGTTTATTAATTAAGTTTTTGAATAAAAGTTTAGGGTTTAGTATTTTTATTTATTTGTTATTAATGATTTAATAGAATTTTATTAATTATTTTAATTTAGGTTTATTTAACCAATTTTTGTTTTATAACTTATTTATAGTGTATAAGAATTTAGGGTTTTTATTATTATTTTAGGGTTTATTCAAATTTAGTTTTAATTAAATTGCATTTCATATTAAGGTTTAATATAATAGTTTAGGGATTTTTTTATTATTTTAAAAATGTTTTAGTTTAGATTTTTTTAACGTTAGATTTTTAACTTATTTTATTCCTGGGTTTTTTATTATTTTTAGTACTTTTTTATAAGTTATATTTAGTTTTTTTATTAATACATGAATTCCTAATTTGTTTTTTTTTTAAATTAAAATTCCTATTAAGGTTTATTAAAAAAAGTTGTTTAATGTAAAAATTTTGGGTTTAATGTAAATTTTGATGAGTTTTAGTTAGGATTAAAGTTTTAAGTATGGTATTTGACTTCTTGTTTAAATAATTTTTAATTGTCTAATTAATTGTTTAATTAAATTAAAATTGAAAGTTGTAAAATTATTATTGTCTAGAATTAAATGATTTCTAATTAGTAATGTGTTTTTAATTAGGATTATTTTTTAATAAAGTGATGATAGGAGTCCATGATTTACTTAATTTCCACCCATCATCCCTATTGATGTTTTGTGGGTGCTTCTCGATTTCGATGGCTTCTCTGACGCATCTTTTTGTGTAGTGATCAATGCTGACAATAACCTTTGTGTCCTCTATGCAAATGTGGTGTTTAGAAGTTACATAGTACTCATATAGTGTCGATTTCTTGTTCTTCTGTGGATAATGTCGGCACTGTGCTCTTTCAATCTTAGTTGGATAGAGCGACTCGTTTCACCAATATAAACCTTACCACAAGTGCAAAGATAGAGTATACTCGTTTGTTTCTCTTGGGGTTGGCTTGATATTTTGTGTCGTCAAGAAAGTTTCGTAAAGTGTCAAGGGTGGAGAAAGCGACCATAATGTGATTTTTTCTTAAGATATTAGCAATTTTATCAGTATTCCCTTATCTATAGGGGAGTTTTATAGTTTTGGTGATTTTGTCTTTCTTAACTTTTTGTTTTGTTATATGTGATTTTCTTATGGTTTCTTTAATTTGTTTAGTATTATAACCGTTATTAATGAAAAAGCTTGTCAAGTATTGAAGTTCTTCATCTAGATGACTAGGATCATAAATTCGTTTGGCCCTAGTAGGGTATTAAGAACACTAATCTTATGAGCTGGGTGATGATGAGAATCTGCATGGATATATTTGTCCGTGTGTTTTTTCTTGTGATACACCTGATGTGCTAGTGATCCATCCTCATTTCTATTAATAAGAACATCTAAAAATGGGAGTCTCATATTATCCTTGGTTTCCATTGTGAATTTAATGTGTTCGGATTGGTTATTCATGTGTATAAGGAAGTTGTCAAGCTTATCATTTCCATGAGGCCAAATGAAATTATTGTTATCAACGTACCGGCTCCATTGTTCCGGTTTGTAAGAGAAGGAATCGATGGATTTTTCCTCGAAATATTCCATGAAGAGGTTTTCTACAACCAGGGAGAGTGGGGAACCCATAGAAACTTCGTGAGTTTTCTCATAGATATCACCACATAAACTGAAATAGGTAGAACCTAGGAACACCTTTACCAAGTTGGATGTTTCTTCATCAGTAAGTTCCTTTATTATGTCAACATCGTTATCTACTAGTATTTTAGTGTAAATAGAAACCAGATCGAATCTCTCTAGGATATCTGATTCTCCTATACTCATAGTCTTGATGTTTTGTATAAAGTGAGACGAGTCTTTGATAAAAGATTGAGGATGAGTATGTCTCCCTGAATCCATCCTATTCTTCATATATGTCATCTAAGAGGATCGACTTGCTTGATGATGAGATTCCAAGAGGCAAGCTTCAGAATTCAAACATTCTTGTGAGGTATTTGAGTCGAGAACAATATTATCAGTGGTCAACTTTGTTGATAACTACACATTTTCTCCTCAAAGAGAGATACATAGTGAGTATTATCACTTCAACCAAGTATCTACCTTGGTACATGTACTGTACAGACATGCTCAAGAAAGCATTGATGGTGGGGATAGAACTCCTCAGTCACATGAAGTGATCAAAGAGTATCATTTTTATGTTAGTGATGATAGTGAGCATGACACATTGTTCATTCAACGCTACTTTGGGTTCATTTATGATTCATTTAGACAGAGAGGTGTATCATTTACTGAACACTGGATTTGGTCATATGGGTGTGCAGGGAAATTCAAATTGGCACACTCCTTTTACTGGTTGAGTCGTCTTCACAAAGAGATAGGAGTCTGACACACTTGGAGTTTTTTGAAACAGGGCATGGAAAGGGTGAGCATGACAATGCATATGCATATGTGAAACAAGGACTTCGGAGGTACCAGATGAGTCATGGTGCAACCCGACTCAAATGTTTTATAGAATTAGTTGATTGGTGCACATGACATTTGAAACATCAAGGTCATGAACAAGCAAGTTCGGTGCACAAATAATAAACTCTAAACTCAATTAATAGGATAAAACATTATACCATCATTTACACAAAACAATACCTGCTCGGTAGGACTATATATGACAAATTGAATTCCATGTAGATTCATTTGGGATGTTTCCCTTGGTGATGTGAATAGATCCATGTTGGTATTATGAGACCATACCTAGTACGCAGGATTTAAATTATGTTCAGAGTAAATACATGGGTGACATATTTGCAATTGAAATGAGGAAGTATTCTTGTTTTTGTGATTTCTGCATTGATGCAAATAGATGTGGGCTTCATCAATATGAAAATGATGTATATGTGAAACAATGGAAATATGCCACTCTTACTCCAAAGGTCCTACATCCAATTCTAACATGGAAAGATATGCACACTGTTAAAGCAATAGTATCACTAGATCATGATCGAGTTTTTGATGTGGTTAGGGAAGGTACAAGACTTTATTATTAATTAGTTCATTATATATTACACATATAAAAATCTTGTAGAAATGCACGTAGGACATATGAATAATATTTGTAATTTATCTTGCATGTGATGTATTCATTGTAATTGCACCCCCCAACAATCAAGAAAATGTGACCTATTATTTGATGCAGTGCACACAAATTAAAAGAAGGTTGGTGAGACCCTATCAAGATGGAGAGGTGGTGTACCAAATTGGAGACCTAGTTCTGATGGGCCACTTTTTTGAAAGAGTAAGAAAACAGAGTGTTTATATTATTTATAGAGATTTTATGCTTGAATATATATCATGCCAATACAATCATTTGGTGGTGGCATCTCGGATACATCTAACAAAAATCAAGGTGAAGAGAGATGATCCAAAGAGATGGAAGATGGTAGAAGCTTACCATGAATGTATTAGAATTTGAATGCCATTTAGATCTTCAAGCAGATAGTTCTAATAATGTTTGCATCAATTGAATGGAGAATGAAGACACAAACTGAACAAAACAAACCACATAGGAAACGAACAAGTATTGCTCAGGAATTTACAGTATCATTCACAATAATAAATCCAATGTACAATAGGTTACAAATAGGAAGAATTAGAATGCATTAGATAGCAATTCGAATCTACCAAGTGGATCTAACTGTATCTCTAACTCATGGTCTCTCAATCAATATTGGAGTCCAACAGATCAACTCCCTGAAGTCCAATAACTCAATCAATCAGTGTAAGCTAGTTAACTCAGTGCAACTAAGTGTGGTAGGTAGGAAAACGCTCCTCCCCATGCAACAATGCATTAGCCATGCATTACTAGTGCTAGCTAACTTATTGTGAAGTAAATGAAAAAGTCTGAGTCCAAAGAACAACTCCATAGTGTCCAACAACTCAATCAATCAGTTACAGCTAGTTAACTCAGTGCAACTGAGTGTGGTAGGTAGGAAAAAAGCTCCTCCCCATGCAGCCAATCCATGCATTGCTAGTGCTGGCTAACTGATTGTGAATTAACTGAATGTAAATGGGGGCTAACTAAGAATAACTAGTTCCAACTCCACCTAACTGATGGAGGTTGGTGTCGAGACTCCCAGTTGCTCCTAAAATGTAGGGATTGGTCTAGGAGGTTCCCAAACTGATGCATGCACATGCCGTAAGTGGAAGTTAACCTCTAGCAGTGTTCCCCGCACTCTAGTAACTGATCTAGGTGGCCCCATTAGGCCAAGTGGACCCAATGGTACTAGTGGACCCAAATAATGAATTAAGGTTCCTAAGTTAGGAAAATATAATCTAATAGACAATATGGTCAAGGGAGGATTAATAATCCTAACTGAATGTATTATCGAGACTTGCATTCATATGAACCATTGGCCACCAGATGAGTGAATTGCACATGCCACTTAAAAAATTAACTTAGATTTCATACTAACTTTTTGAATGAAATGCTCACTTGATCAAGCTCTTACGCAGTCATACGGTTACGTTTGCAAATGAGCCCAGACTGACCCGCAAGATCATTTTTTTCTTTGTTTCAACAGCTCGATCGAGGTTTAATAGTTCGATCAAGGTATAATTTAAACCCTTGATCGAGGTATTTTAAGCCCTCAGTCGATGTATAATTCAAACCCTCGATCAATGTACTTTAATCATGTTGGGATATTATAAAACCACTCCATACTTAGGATAACAATATTTAATATTTATTGATTAAATTCCTACCTACTAGCCTAGATAGTTGGCATCCACTTGCACCACTTGTTCAACACTTTCCATATATACCCCGGGAGCACCTTTATCCCGATTCTGGTTAGATCCTGCCAACTATATTGATTTCCATAATTATTAATTGCACCTTCCTGCATATTTTGTCTTTATACTTCTTTTATCCTGCTTTTTTGTGGATAAGGTAAAGCTAGTCAACTAGGAAACTGCTATTTTTGTTTCCAACCCATCCTCCATGATTTTCTCTCCATAGTCCATGTTTAGTATATTTTTACATCACTCATGACAAATCACTCATGGTTCAGCCAATTCGTGAGGTTCTTGAGATATTAGGAAAGTGCTTTAGCCACATATGGGGGTTTATCATATTTGCTAAGGAAAATTTATGAGCTAGCATCAGTTGTCTCCTCAGCAACTCGAATTTACCTATGTTGATCAATGAATACATGGAAATATATTGGATCACTCTTCACTTCTCTTGTATTCAGTCTCTTTATTCTTCTCTCTATTTTCCTTGTGCATGCTTGTGAGAATTATCCTATAGCTACATCTACTTCCCGTGATTTCTTCTTAGCTTCAGATTTTCTATTTCTATATGGTATCAAAGCTCTCCTACATGGTATGAGAGCCACAGGTTTTCAATTTTATTTGAGCGCAAGGTTTCTTAAGTTCTATAGAGTTGAGGAGCTATCAGTTCTCTCTATCAGAATGCATCTAGACTCCTATTCCTCTCTAAAGAAGAGCTTGAATTGAGCTTAAAATATTTTCTCATATTTTTATTTGTATAGGTTGCAGAGAGTATCTTATTTAGCGCATCAACATCTCAATATGGATTCTTCTTCAGCTATGATCCCGAATCCCTTCAACTATCATGAATGGAAATCCAAAATTAGCATTCTGTTGCACAGTAAGGGACTCTATATGGTTTCTAAGGCTTTAGAAAATGAGCCAAATTCTTTTGTTGAGAAAGCTAAGTGGCATAATAGGTTGGATGATTCCTATGGATTGATTTGTATCTCTATTTCCCCTAATCTAGTCTTTCATGATCTAGATGGTTTGACCACTCCAAATGAAATATGGACCAAACTTGAGTCTCTCTTTGGAGTTCAAGATGAGATAAGAGTGCATCCGTTAGAGAATGAGTTATTCTCATTGAGTCCAAGCAGTTTCGAATGAATTGAAGGATTCTTCACCAAATTCAAGTAACTTGTTCTATTGATCAAGCAATGTGGGATTGATAAAAAGGAAGATCAATTGATCATTTCCATCCTAACAAAATTGGGTCATGAATACTCACTTTTGTGTCTACTTTTCATGCTACTAGGATTGTTATTTCTAATTGGAAAATCCCTTCTTTGAGCACATTATTTGATTCAATGACAAAGGAGAAAGATAAATTAATCCAGATGGGTGCTATTATATATTCCAAGGGCAAGTATCATTCTCTCATAGTTCAAGGAAGCAATAATTCAATATCAAAAGAGAATCAAGTTGTGAAATAGAAGAAGCCTAAGTCAGATAATGAAGATGAAAGTTTGAAGCCTATTGATGAAGGTTCAATTAAGAAAGTCAAGAAGAAAGGGAGTACATACAAGTGTTCTTATTGCAGTACAAGATTTCATATTGAGAAGAAATGTTTCAAGAATAAGTTGGACATCATGTCTCAATTACTTGAGAAGCATAACTTTGAAGTTCTAGATGAACTAGAGAAGCATGTTGAATCTTCATAACATTGTCATAGTTCGCAGTTCCAAGGTGATATAAAATATTCCTTGAGTTCTAGAGTTAAATCCTTTCCTCATATATCTAATATAGATTCACTTTCTTCTATATCAAAATCATAAATCCCATATTCTTTCTTTGATAATCCACCTATCATCATCCTAGATTCATCTCCCAATACTTGTGATTTTTCACTAGATCATGGCTTGTGTTTAAGCAACTCTTGCTCACTTCATTCAAATGGTTATAATTTTGATTTAGAATCCTATTTCCAGGATGATATGATTTTTATTACATCATCTATACCATCTACCATACCTTTGAATACTCCTAAGACTATACAAACCCCGAGTTCACTAGTTGATTCCTCGTTGCTTTGTTATGCAGTGTTACTTATATCTAATGGTTTCAAGCCTTGTCTATTTTTTACTAGTTGGTTACACATGAACTTAGTCATCATTGGACTTATGTTACACATTTTTTGATATGTTTTAAACAATTATGGTTCAGATCTCAATTCCACTCATCATTCATATTTTTACACTCATCAATTTTCCCTAATTGTTCATCATTTTCCTACTCTAGCCCTATATCCTCATGGAGACACTAAACCTTTGGTATTTTTTTATTACATATGATAATATTTCTGATATATGAAAGTATTTTGATCCTCATATCATTCTGGGAAGGTGATACATCAAATTGGAAGAAAGATATGTGATCCACATCACCATTTTGTAGCTATACAAGGAACTGATTATGTAACTGATTGTCTTAATTTTTGTACTCTTTGTGAAGGAGTATGCACATATCTCTTTTCATTTTTGGATTTTGTTTGCATATAAGAGTATGAAATCAGCAAGAATCATTTATATAATACTCCTACTTCATCAGATGATGAGCTACAAGGAATCTCTACTCTTCTTTCTTGCAAATTCTACACTCTCGTGCATGATCATGGAGTCTACAATTTCTTCATCAGAGAATTTCACCAGAAGTTGCTCATTCATCTAATTAAAGTGAAGATAAATAAAAATTGAATACATATTTCAAATTTTGTGCCTTGTCCTTTCTTGAGGGAGGATTTTCCCCATGTAGTTTTGTCTCTTTTCTCATCTTTTTTGGACATGAATAATTGTAAAGTTGGGTGACCATAGCCTTGTTTCTGGGCCATATATGCACATATATGCATCTGATTATTTCAGACATATCATCATAAATTCAAACATAAATGGGTTGTTGGGATATTATAAACCCACTCCATACTTAAGATAACAATATTTAATCTTTATTGATTAAATTCCTACCTGCTAGCCTAGATAGTTGGCATCCACTTGCACCACTTGGTCAACACTTTCCATATATGCCCCACAAGCGCCTTTATCATGATTCTGGTTAGATCCTACCAAGTTTATTGACTATTCGAATTAGTAACTACGCCTTCCCGCAGATTCCATTATACTACTTTTATCCTACTTTTATGTGGATAAGGTACAACTAGTCAACTAGGAAACTGTTATCTTTTGTTTCCAACCCATCCTCCATGATTTTCTCTCCATATTCCATGTTTAGCATTTTTTTCCATCACCCATGGTTCATCCAACTCGTGTGGTCCTTGACAGATTAGGAAAGTGCTTTATCCACCTATGGGGGTTTATCATATTTGGTAAGTCATCTTTATGGGCTAGCATGAGTTGTCTCCTAAGTAACTCAAATTTAGCTATGAAGGATTTATTATTTAATGTACATTATGTTGATCAATAATATATGGAAAGACATCGTATCACTATTCAATTCTCTTGTATTCAGTCTCTTTATTCTTCTCTCTATTTTTGTTGTGCATTCTTGTGAGAATGATCTTGTAGCTAGATTTATTTCCGGTGATGTCCTCTTAGCTTCAGAGCTGCTATTTCTAAATGGTATCATAGCTCTACTACAAAGCCCTCAATCAAGGTATTTAAACCTTGATCAAGAGTTTAAAAAATCCTTGATTGAGTTCTTGCTGCACATATTTTTTACACTTCATTTGCTAAAAAACATGAAGCACATTGATGGAATCACCCTTGGGAAACATAAGTATGCAATTGAGATCTTGAAGAGATTATGAATGGAGGATTGTAGGTCCATAGCCATGTCTATGATCATTAATATGAAGAAAGTCACTACTTCATATTCAAATATGGTGGATCCCACGTTGTACATGTGGTTGATAGGTTATTTGATGTATATGTTCAATACTAGGCTAGATATATGTTTCCAATGAACACCTTGAGCTAGTTCATGATGGAACTGAGGCAGGAGCATTGGGTAGTAGAAAAATCTCAGATACTTGATATTCTTAGTGGAATATGGACTGAGATATCTTGAAGATGGTTAAGTTCCAGGGGTATACAAACTCAGATTGGGAAAGTAGTGCATCATATAGGAAAACCACCTTAGGATGTTGCTTCCTCTCGGGATCAATGATAATATCCTAATTTAGTCAAAAGCATAATATATGGCACTCAACTCGGTAGAGGAAAATTATATGGCAATGAGTATAGCTAGTTGCGAATCCATCTAGCTTAGCAAGTTTCTTACATGCTTATTTGTTCAAAAGTTAGATCCCATGGCAATTTGTTGCGATAATTAGAGTTATATCAAACTATTTGAGAATCCATTTTTTTATGATAGATCCAAGAACATTGAGATCAAGTATCAATTCATTCAAGACATGATTAAAAAAAAGCATTGAATTTCCAATATGTACCCACAGATCAATAGGTTGCAGATATTATAACCAATCCCTTACCAAAAGGGGATTTTGAAGCATTCAAAGACAAGCTTGGATTGATGCAAAATTACTTCTTTGATAAGAGGGAGTGTTGATGTGTGTAGCTCAAACAAGAGCTTCTGCATAGGTTTAGTGTCAAACATGGGTGAATTCATCTAAGTCAAATCTATTTTGTAATTCACTGTATTGATAAAATGAAAGTTTTATATTTTGTTGTTGAGTTTAATAACATGTATTTTTAATGCATTAGTGAATTAGATTAATCTTAACCATTGATCTCACCAAAATACTATAAATCTGATAGATTAGGGTTTCAACTAAAGTATAAAGGTAGATCAAGATAGAGGGTAAAGACATGCATTATTCATATGAATATGGTTTTGGTTGAAAGAGGAAGAAACTCAATGAAGGAGTAAATTCAGGGGGTGAGGGAGGATCCCAAATCAACAACCAAGCCAAATTCAACATCTAGCCTACAAGTACAATAGATTCGTACATTCATATAGATCCATACAATATATATATATATATATATATATATATATTGTCATACAAATCCATAGATCAAGTTCATACCATCTTAAAGATTTGTACGGACTTATTCATACAACCACCAGCAAGTGTTGGGACGTTTTCTTAAGCTTTTTTAGGGAAATTTTCCTCAATAAGTTTTTTTCCTTTTGCTTCATTTTGAGTACTATACAACTGTAAGTTTCTGAAATTGTGGAGGTTTCCCTATAATCCTAAATCTAGTAATGAGAGTGTTTATTTGAAGGTGTAAATCATGTGTATTATGTTTTGCTTCAGGTGTTCATTTTCTAGCTATACTATGTGAATGTGAAGAATTTAATATTATGCAAATTAATATCAATTGATTTATTTGAGAACATAAGGACATCATTCACTTGGGGTTTAGAAAATTTACATAAGGCACTAGATATTTTTGGGCCTTTCATTTACACACAATTTAGTAGTCAATCTTGTTAGAATTTTGATGGTTATACAATATCTTACAAAATTTAGTATCATATCATCATAACATCATAACCATAAGAAAAGGATCATCAAAAGAAACACAAGCATAGACACACAAAAGAACACAAAGATTTATCCTCGGAAACCCTTATGGGGGAGAAACCCCAGCAAAACTTCCTTGATATAGAATTCAACCAAGTACAGTGTAAAGCCCCAATAACAAGAATAGCATATCCCTTTCCGTAGTATATTGCCTCTCTCTCTCTCTCTCTCTCTCTCTCTCTCTCTCTCTCTTGTGCAATGCTTGAGTGATAAGTGTGTGTAAATGAGAGAGGAAAATCACCTATTTATATTCATCAGGTGAGTGACTTAATTACCTTATTAGGTCGACCAAGTTCTCTAATTAGGGATAACCTACCTATAACATTTATAAAATACTTTTGTGGGTATTATTTCCCCGACTTACAATGGAGGTTTCACCTCTTGACGTTTACACTACGAATTACATCAAGGACATCTCTGAAAGGAGGAATAACATATTTGAAGGAGGAATATAATAAAATTAAAATAGAATATCTTCTGAAATTACATTTCTTTCCACACTCCCTCTTAACAAGGAAGGTATTCTACATCATCATCAGCAACAACAACAACAACAACTATACAACTGACTGGTGAACCTATATGTCGTAGGAAATTTTGTAACAACATCATAAGCATCATATTCATCTTGGAACATCATCTTCGTTGAAAATTGTCATCATGGAACATCATCATCATGGAACATCATCATCATGGAACATCATCATCATGAAACATCATCATCGTGGAACATCATCGTGGAGCATCATCATCATGGAGCATCATGATAGTGGAATATCATCATCGTAGAATATCATCATCATCATCATGGGCATCATCATCAATGTGTAAATACTGGAATATCATCATCATTCGGAGCATCACTAGTATGTGAATATTGGGATATCATCATCATCCAGAGCATCACCAGTATGTGAATATTGGGATATCATCATCATCGGTATGTGAATACTTGGACATCATCACCATCTGTATGTGAGTACTAGACCATCATCATCATCATTAGTATGTGAGTACTAGGACATCATCATCATCAGTATGTGAGTATTGGAACATCATCATTGCCAACAACATCAGTATGTGAATACTGGAACATCACCGGGATCTTTAGCATGTTAGTGCTAAAACAACATCATCAACAAAACAAATTTTAGATCATCATCTGCACCATCAACAACTAGATGATGGAATTAGCACAAAGTTCTAGAGACACATCATTTTCATTAGCACAAAAATGTTGGCATAAACACAAAGTGATCGAACCACATCTTCTACATCAGCATAGGAATGTTGGAATCAACACAGAGTGTTGTAACCACATCATCATAGGAATGAGGGAATCATCACAGAGTGTTGGAACCACATCGTATAAATCAGCATAGAAATTATGTCATCATCTCATCGACTTTCCCTTTGGACATCTGAAGCAGCATCATGGTGGGTTCTCTGGTAGATCCACTAGGGCGTTTGTCTGACTTACTATCCCTTTCAGGCCAAACAAGACTAGCCAGACAAATGGATCTCCCTGGGGACCAAACAATCCTTCTCTGGATTACTAACCTTTTTGGTTCAAACAAGCCTAGACACACATATCAATTCCCCTAGGATCGAACAGGACTAATCTGGCTTACTAACCCTTTCAGGCCAAACAAGCCTAGCTAGACGCACCCTACCTAGAATGATCTACCACACCGCTGCAACAAGAAACCTACTACATCTTCATCACTCCCTATTTCAAGGGAGGTCCTTTCAGACTGCACCAATCTTGTCTCAAAAGTATTCAAACTTTACATGAGATAGAGGCTTAGTCTACACATCAAAAACTTGTTCTTCATCATTCTTCTCATGTACATCCGAAGTTGCATCATTCTTCTCTTGTACATACACAATTACATCATTCTTCTCTTGTACATCCGCAACTACATCATTCTTCTCTTGTGCATTCACAACTGCATCATTCTTCTCTTGTAGGTGATTGCATACGATTCTTCCTACAAGTCACATAAGGTTACATGATTAGAAATATTTCATAACATGAAAAATTCTTATGCATAAAGATATATGTCATACAATCATGCAACTATTTCTTCTAATGCAACATTCATCCATATCATGTATACATAACATAACTTTCTAGATGCCTTCCATCTCCACCAAGACATAATTACAAGTGTGCACTACTCCCATGATGCCAACAAAGAGGTTTCATTCTAAATAAGTAGCAATGGAATGTTGTACAACACCATAAGCCACTTACCCATCACATGTATATTAGTAGTGAATTTTTCATAAATGAAAACACTCTAACATGCATAATACACTTCCTAAATATAGGAGCATATTTATGTACACAACTAAACAATATCATTTAAGCAACTAGATATATAGGATGACAATTCAAATACTTATCTTTGTTTGGTAGACTCCCTCTTGATTTCAGTCTCCCTACATGAATTATTGGAGTCTCTGACAATGTGCTCTACTTAATTGTCTAATTCTAAAGACTTGTGCCTATCTTACTCATGATCGAAAATACTGAGCAAATATTCTTACACCACATATCACATAGAACTGTGTATTAGTGTTGAATTTGTGTGTCCTACAAGTGCATCCCTTTTTGTCCAATGCTAAAATGGATAAGAGTATGATCTTCATTGGTATAATTCTTCTAGATCAAAGTACATATTCCTCATCACTTGATAAATATTCCCTTGCTTTCTTCTCATCTGCAATATATTCATCCTTGGTTGCACTGAGAGAAAAACTGGTCCACTTTCTGCAACATGTTGGAGTGCTCTTTCTATTTGTAGCATTTCCAACCCAAATAGATTCATCATATCTCTACAGGAATATCCTTTATTCTCTATCATATATGAGGCCATATTTAATTGTACCCTTCAGGTACGTTCTTTGCCACAACTATGTGATCGTATATCAGCTCCGTAAATAAAAAATTCAGCCTCATGTTCGTCAAGTTCATCAACGAACCAATATTTTTCCTATAGACTATCGCATCAACTATCTTTGAAATAGGATTACATAGCAACTTCAAGTTAGATGTCATCGATGCACCCCAACATCTCAAACCTTATCTCAACCATACATTTTCCCCAGCTAAGGAAAATATCCTTTGGATTCTACTACACCTCTAATATCGAGACTCATGTCAAGGTTATCAAACTTTGAGATCTATCGTAGTCACTCCCTTTGAAGCAAAGCACCATCCTCCCTTTTCATCTTGTATTATCTACATCGGGACATTCTGTACTAGAGTTACTATAGCCTTCTTTGTTGTTGATCGTCTTTGCATCCATCTATGTCATCTCTCAAGGTCATTGGATATCAATATCCTCCATATCGAACTTTGTTGCAAGTTCTTCTTGCACCCATCCATAAGCTTCTCGTCCTCTGTAGGCTTACATTAGAGGAATTTTGGGGTCTAAAATGGGCCTCCTAAGGAAAATAATAAAATAATATTGATTAATTTTGGAGGAAGAAAGAAAAAAACTACTTTTTGTGTTCGTATTTTTGACATATCTCCCTGTGTTGTTACTCAAATTTCGATCAGGAGAGCTCGTTGGATGTGGAATTTGATTCCACATCCAACGATTACCCACACTGCATACTTTTGATAGACCCCGCTACCCCAAAAACAAGAAATACCTGAAAAAAACGTGATGATGATGTCATCATCACGTTTTTTTCAGATATTTCTTGTTTTTGGGGTAGAAGGGTCCGTTAAAAATATGTAGTGTGGGTACTCGTTGGATGCGGAATCAAACTCCGTATCCAACAAGCTCTCCCGATCGAAATTTGAGTAAAAACACAATGAGATATGTCGAAAATACGAACGAAAAAAGTAGTTTTTTTTAATGACAAATATGTCAATTCAACCATTATGGTTGACTTATTTTATTGAAATTCTATTGTTTCTTGAATTCCAACTCACAAAAACTTATTTTGGCACTTTTTCTTATAAGGCCCATTTTAGACCCCAAATTTCCTCTAATGCATATTCAACCTTGTAGCAAAGGTTGAGATCTCCATCACCTTAGTTGATCCTCAAGCTCCTCATGTAATTGTATGTGTTATCTCATCTGTGCCTACCAATCTTCTAAAAATCCTTCTCCGCATATGTGGTTCTCTATAGAGAGTCCTAAATCCTGTAGGTTGCTCAATATGTTCTTCTAATTCGATTACACCAAATGTCTAGTGTAATACCCGCCACTGAAGAGGTATGTCTAGAGAAAATGTCTTTCCATAATAGACTCCCGGTTTTCAAGAGAAACCACAAACCTTGCTTTATATCTCTTGATACTTTCATCTGTTGTATGCTTGATCTTGTAGATCTATTTGGAAGACATTACAAACTTCCCTTCAGGTCTCTAAATCATATCCAAACATCATTCTATATGATCGACTGGTACTTCTCGATCATAGCATCCTTCTATTCTTCCTTCTTGGGACATTCTTTCGCAAATTGTCCTAACACGAGTGAAAAAACTGAGCTGTGAAAGCTCCTAGGAGAATGTTCGTCCTTACTGTTCTTCCTCTTCTTGGAATGAATGGTTAGGGCTTGATTTTCATATTCATCCATCTCTTCTTCTATTTCTATCAATCAAGCTTCTTCTTACATGCATTTCTCCATAGGTGAGATTCCTTCTAGAATAAATCCCTTGAGTGAACTTGGGAGACCATTCAAAGTTGTAATCTTCACTTATGCTTCTTTGACATTGTCTCTAGTGGATTCTAGTTGCTTCTTGTTATGAGAGATCCCTGTGAAGTAATACTCAATGATTTCTGACATTTGCATATTCACATCCTTGAGTTGAGTTCTAAAGGTCATCTTCATGTTGTGGTCATTGCATCGAACATCTCCTTGGGAGTCTTCAAGAATGATACATGTGAGATCCAATGGAGATGAAAATAATCCTCTTGGTTTTGACCAAGTCCTTTTGGATCTGCATCTTCTTCTTTGACATAGTTCTCCAAGTCATGTTTCTTCAAGTATGAGAACCACTCTATAATTCCATGCTTAGAGGTTATCGGCTCCTTCAAGGTTGTCCTCAAGCTTGGTATTGTTTTTCATCATGATAATAATGAGAACCTCAAATGGAAATAGAGAGGATAGAACTTACCAATGATATTTCTTCAACTTGATGCTTGCTAGAAAGATTTTATGGAAAATTGCTTCTGGTGGACCTAGGGTTTGATAGAGAAACCCTAATTTTTCAACTTAGGTAGCCTTCAAATCTAATTGGATAGAAATATGAGCCTCCTCAAGGCAAGTTGAGCAGCATACTCATTTTCCCAAAATTGTAGACATAACTGGAAAATATCTGATGACCTAGTTTTCCTTGGTAGTAGTGTTAGGTCAAAAATTGAAAATCCACATAATGATAAAATTATTCCATATAAATATGTTCCCTCCTATGGAGAGTTTGATAGTCCTCCTTTTTCAATTGATCGGTGGAGGGAAGTGCTCGAAACAGGAAGTCCTAGTTTTCTCCAATTTCTTCTGCAAAATTGTATGATCTTGATTCCTTCTTTATCTTCGAAATTCCTGCTTCTAAAGGTCTAAACTTCATCTTGAGATATCATGATTTGTCTTATTCCCAACCCCACAAGTTAGAGAAAAATTGGATTCTCCAAGTGGAATTTATGATAAGTTTCCCAAGGTGACATGTTTGACAACCGATTCAGTATAACGAACTTATATGAAATTCCATGTGTCACTATTTCAACTTCGGGGTTTGAAACTCATACCACAGAAACTAAATTTTGTTCCCTATTTGCAACATCTTGCAAAATTTAATTTGGACCTTCCTAGCCCGAGATATAGCAATTCTCCCTAAGTCACATGTTTAAGACTGAATTTTGGAAGAGGCGGGAACCCTAATTTGGAGGAATCATATATCCTAAAGTGCAATGAATCTGAGGCTGAAAATTGCACACAAGGTAAAACAAGATTTCATTTTAAGCATGTCCAAGTTTCATCTCCTGAGCATTGACCAAACTCAATTATAGAGAAAATTCCAAGATGATTAGTTTTTTCCTTCTATGTTTTCAAGCACTAAACCCTAATCTCCATTAGTTGCAGTTGTAGCAGTGTTTCGGCTACAGAAAGAATTCTTTCAAGGTGGCTTTGATACCATGTTATAATTTTGATGGTTATACAATATCTTAAAACATTTAGCATCATAATCATAAGCAAAGGATCACTGAAAGAACAACAAGCATAGCCACACAAAAGAACACAGATATTTATCATGGGAAACCCTCATGTGGGAGAAAACCCATCAAAACTTCCTTAATATAGAATTTGACCAAGTACAGTGTAAAACCCCCAAAACACTAATAACATATCCCTTTCCGCAGTATACTCTCTCTCTCTCTCTCTCTCTCTCTCTCTCTCTCTCTCTTGTGCAATGCTTGAGTGAGAAGTATGTGTAAATGAGAGAGGCACCTCACCTATTTATATTCATCAGGGGAGTGACTTAATTACCTTACTAGGTTGACCAAGTTCTCTAATTAAGGTTGTCCTACCTAGGAAGACTCAAAATAACATTTATAAAATAATTTTGTGTGTACTATTTCCCCGACTTACAATGAAGGTTTTACCTCTTTACTTTTGCATGACCAATTACATCAAGGACATCTCTGAACAGAGGAATAACATCTCTGAATGGAGGAATACAATAAAATTACAATAGAATATCATCTGAAGTTACATTTCTTTCAACAAATCTGCAAATTTGAATAATGAACTTAAGGACTCCATAGCCGACCTCTTTGATTAAGATACATTCAACCAAAGTAAAATATTTTCTTTGGTCAGTATTTATTCAAAATATGTGAGGGACACATTTAGGGTTAATTTGCAAGATAAGCTAAGATATGAGCATCCTTCAATGATTCTCGAGAGAGTGGAGGGATATAGTAAATGATGCAAGGGAAACAAAAATAGAAAAGAATGAAAGATGCTAGGTGAAGGAAGGTATATGTTATATATAATTGATTACACAATGTTTTTGTCTCTACATAAAGAATGTAATACTTTAGAGAATGCCTAAGCAAAATTAGAGAAACACGACTAACACAAACTTGGTCAAGGTGGTTAATTTAAGTTGAAATCCATTGTTGTAAGTACCAAATAATTAAAACAATTAATTACTATGATCATTCAACTTTTATTTAACTAAATAATTTGATAATTAAAATTCACACTTTTAGTAATGTAGGAGGTTAAATACAATTCCCTACCAACTCAAGAAGAACTCAATCTTGATTTTAAAGTCATGGTTGAACACTAAAAAAGTATTGAGCAATCACAAACACTCACATTAAATGGCATGGTTAAATAAATGTATCAATTCTTAATGTTGATCATTTCTAAAACCCATTCACATTTGAATAATACTGCCTATATATTAATGCATTTGTTTGTTTTAAGGGAACATCAACAATAATGAGGTCAGCAGTGGATAGCAACCTAATGATAATATTATGCATTTAAAATTAGATGTATGATGGTTATCATTATTTAATTATATTTTGTATACTTATATATTTTTTTTATTGTTTTAGGGGTACATCCTATAAATAAGGGTGCTAGGAGGCAACAAGAAGAGATTTTTGCTCAAACCATGGTGTCCACTAGTCCATCGAGCAATGAAAATTGTCATTATATTTTTATTTCACTATTAGATGGAAGTTTCAGAATGAATAATTCTAAATATATATGTCAATAATCACTAACGATATTACTTTAACTTGTCATTTTATAGTCAATGTTCATTCCACTCATGAGGCACATGTGCGTGATCAAAACGTGCATTGTGTTCAAGTAAGAAACTTGAATTACCCAGATGCAGGTGGTCTACAGGATATCCAAGTGGCGGCCAACGAGATGGAGGTTCAGATCACAGAGGCAAGCCACGTATTGGAGGCTCATGTGGCGGAGGTTGAGGTGACATATTGTACATGAGGGGACAAACCCACATCTTGTCTGCCTACATGCATAGTACATATGTGTGTGTTGCAGGGATGGCGGGGAGGTTTAAAACCCGCAAGGAGGATAAGGAGGGGCACGGCCAACAATCTTGCAGGGGTATTTCACTTCATGTGATGGATTAGGAGATTGAGAAGGTGAGTCAAGACCTGAGCATATCCTCAGGAAATCCACCCAATGTGGAAATGCGTACTTGGATTTGCATTGCAGGAAGCGTAGGCGAGGGAGGAGGAGACTACCGTGCAGGAAAGGTCATCGCTCCAAGAGTTTACCGTGCAGGAAAAGTCACTACTCCAAGAAGTTGAGTTTACAGTTAAGCATGGCTGCTCCCGAAGGTGGCAATGAGGAGGAAGAGTGGGAAAGGCTCTTCAATGAAGAGCCGTCGGAGCATATTCAACACTCCATTGCGGCGATGGAGAATGAAATATATGTGGAATTTAGACTGAAGTTGGGAAAAGAAGTGGTGATGTCAAATTACTAGAGAATCAATTTTATTCTCTCTCGCTCCATGAATGAGAGAGACAGTTATGTGGAGCTGATACACATCATCGTGGGCACCTTTAAAGAGGACGCTAAGAGAAACCTCGTCCACATGTGCAACTTAATAAGGCTATCTGAGCCCCCATTCCAGCGTGATCAAATAAATGTCGATGAAGACGTCGCGGAAGCTATCCAAGCAGACACCAGCAAGGGGGTTGTGGGTGCCATCAACAATGCCTCGGAGGAGGTTGAATCTTCCCACAAGCGCTAGCTTTCCTCTCGTCATGTTCACTGTTATGGTTATGTTTTTTTACTACAATGATTTTGGATTGTAAGAATGATCGAGCGCTCAACCTAGAAGGCTAGGGTGCTCTCATGCTCTTGCACCATTCTCTCTGGGCCATTTTATTCACTTTCCTATTCTGGTTATAGGACCATTTCCTGGCCCTATGTTTTAGGGGCCAAGAGTATGTAAATATATTTTCTCAGTTTCAGCAGTAATAGAAAAGGTTCCATCTTATTTACAAAAAAAAGTAAGAAACTTGAATTAACAAGATATTAGCATCCACCAAATGAACACTGCCAAACATGATGAATATGTCACTTAAGAGTTTTTTTTCAATAAGAAACCATGCAAGAAGTGATTGTATATAGTAGGAGACACTATGTGGATGATAACATACTTTAACGATAATTTTATTAGTATAAACTATAATTTCATATGAGTTTTGTTTTACTAATTTTTTTTGTGTTAGTCTTATATTTGTATTATATTATGCTAGTTTTGATTATATTCTAGTAGATATATTGGGCATGCAGAATTGAGAGCGATATGAAAGAAGGGGGAGGGGACAAATTATCTTCCACCTTAACATGGTTGTCCTTGTTCGGTAGAGAATAAATTATTCTCGAAACTAATAAAATCTCATGTACGAAATCACCTTTACTCTTTAGAATCCCTTGCATGTTTTTATGGGAGTTTATTTAACTAATTATTAGTCTATCATATAAACTTATTATTCTATCGTGAAATTTGCAGATCTTGGAAATGGAAAGGAATCTATTAGCTCAACTTCATTTTGAATTTGTTAGAACCATAAATTATGGGAAATCATATCCTATCATTGGAACAAAGTTGAGCGATGTATGTCATGTATGCTCCACACGTAGTTGTTGGCATCTTCCATGAGAGATCGCAAAGTCAAAAAAGAGAACCCATTAACACTTCACAAACACTAATGTGATATTATCCATTTTATTACATTGTTATTTTATGCTTCAAAGTAAGTCACTTTGTTGTTATTTTCCTTCACATTGCACTTTGTCTTCACCTTATGTTGAGTTGATAATTAAACACTAAAGTTTTTAGTTCCATGTTTTATTTCCTATGGTATGCATCCATTGCTAGGTTACTCAACCAGTTCATAAATATAAACAACTATATCACAATATCTAAAAACAAGTTTTGATAAGAGTCTACTTTTACAAACTAAGACCAGTTACTTGATTTCCATTCAAATTTGGTTATCCCTAACACTACTTGGAGTTGGGTTATTTTGGCCATAAAAGTTTCAAGTAGCTAAGAAGAGGTTGAACCCATGGATATAAATCTCTAATAATTAGTCCACCTTTAGGATGCAACTTAAGTCTTACAAAGGGTTCTGTCAAGTAAAGTTCCCATTTATTGGTTACACTCTTCAAAGATATGTTATCCTTCCTTCCTTGTGTATCTACCTGTTGCACCTGCAACAATTTCCCCAAAATTCTAAAATTTTAGGACCCTCCTTTGCTTTGAACAAGTTGGTTTTCTTCCTGTTTTCAGTCTGGTGGCTTTTGGTCTATTGGATTTTTGGAATGTTTTACAGCACTTTGAATTGATATTAATCAATATGTTTCGCTCCTTTAACGCTTGAAAGAATCCCATCCTTGATCGAGGTCATCGTTGTTTTGCTTATTTTTCGAATCCGTTGTGAATCGGGAGTTAAGTTTTTGACTATCCGCTGTTGCAGGTGAGTTTCGGTTCTCTGACGTGTCGGGTGGTTTTTTTATTCTTCATCGGGAGTTGAGTCTTTTGTTCTTCCCGCCGTTGCGGGTGGACATTTTGCTGAGTCGGAAGAGGATGAGTGTCTCTTTGGCCGCCGTTTCAGGCGGGTTATCGTTTGGTCTCCGTCGTTGCGGACCATTTGGGGGTTCTCGGGTTATCGTTTCCTCGCCGATCCATATGTATCGGAGCTCTTCGCCTTCTGTTCCCTCCGTCGTTGCGGGCGGGTCTGAGTTCCGGTGTTCCGACGTAAAGTTTCCGGGTGGCCGACATGAATTACGCACGATGTTTGGTTATGCATGCCCGCCGTTGCGGAGGAGTCCGAGCTCTTGGTTCCCGATATAGGTCCCCGCCGACGCCCGATCTTTGTTCACGCGCTCTATTCGACGTTGCGGATGGGGTAAGACTGGTGACTATCCGCCGTTGCGGATGGGCTGGAGTTCTCATCGCCCGATTCACGTTCGTCCCGCGGCCAATTCAGAGCACGCCGCATGTGCAAGCCTTTTATATATACGGGGGGCGGGGGTTTGGATTTTTTATTGATTTTTTTTGGGCCCGAGTTGTTGTTGTCCTCTCCGCGCTGTCGACCCTACGAGCTTTGTGGAGCTCCGTGCTTGTACCCGCGTCCAGGTGTCGGTTGGAAGCTCAGCCATTGTCGCCTTGCCAGCTGTGCATTACTGCCAGGTAGGATCGTTACCGCCTTACCTTTTTCTATTCAGGGTTTTCGACTGGGTAATGTTTGCTGTGGTAAAGGTATTACTAGGATCGTGTACCCGTTTCCCGTTCTGCATGCGTACATAGTTTCCCCGCGGCTAGGTTTACCATAGTTGTTTTTCTCGCTCACCCGGCGTTTAGCTCACGTATCTTGAGATTTTCCGGTGGGGATAGCTGTTTACGGTTAGAAGAGGGGGGAGTCGTCTTTCCTTTATAGAGCCCGCGCGTTTATTTGTTTATCTCGGTCGTTTTAGTTCCGCCCTACGCGCAGTGGAGGAAGGCGCGGTGCAGGCGGCCATTATGCCGCCTGCACCTGTAATAAGCAGGTCCAGGAGGTAGTTTCGATGGGGGTTTTGCTGAGGATTTGTTAATTTTCCTCTGTTGATCAGTTTCCCTAATGTGTTTGCCCATTTTCGAGCCCTAACCTCTGCCCGCGCCGCGCAAGTCGTCGTTTTCGGCTGTCTGAAAACCTAGGGCTTTGACGCTGTAGTGTTTACTATTTGAAGATAGTATGGATGGTGTTGCTGATGGGAGCGCCATGTGCAAAAAGTGGTTTTTGATGCCCGCAGTATCTAGCCTCACCGATGTAACTACCATTCCGCGAGCCGCGTAGGTTTTGCAGTCTGTAACCTTGATAAATCCATGTCGTCGAAATATTTGAATTATGGACAGTTACATTTGGCCCTTTGCTTTAATCTCCATTCATTTGCATTGCAAGTTATTTAATAGGAGAAACGACACTGCGAGATGGTGGCTCACTGTATTGCGCGGGATTTAGTTTTTGGGTTGTGCATACATGCATTAGTTTCTAGGCCTACTTTCTCTTTATGGCACTCTGCATATGATGTGCATATTTTGCTTCAATGAATTGCTATCCTAGAAAATTGGCATGTCACATAATGGTGTAGACTTAATGATGTCCCAAACATAGTTGATAAGCTTGATATCATGCAACAGTGGTAGGTTGTTCAGAACTGTGTATGCTTCATGTAAATCAAGTCATGAAATATTGCACCCTAGTCTCAAGGCATTATAAAGCTGTGTAATGCATGCTTTTGTTGCACAGACTATTAGCACGGTACACAGTATTGCATACTAGCTCAATTCTTCAGCCTGAAGGGCTTATGTCTTAATTTCATTACAAGTCATAATACACTTGAGAATGAATAAATGGCTGCACAATGTTCGCAAATTCGAATTTCTTAATGATAAAATGTTATACATGGCAGGAAGAGCTTACAATGTCCAAAAGGCAGAAAAAGAAGGCTCCTATGGCCGAAGAACAATCGGCAATAGAGGTAGTCACACAGACAGAATACATATACGAAGACACCCAATGTGTCTCGGGTGTTGAGCCTGAGTATAAATGGGATGAGGTATACAGATTGATTTCCCGCAGGGAAGTCCCAGACATGGATCTCGAAGAGGAGCTCATTTATGCCAACATAGAGAAATCCGCCATTATGAAGGTGGCTACTAGACCAGAGCTGTTCCCATGCTCTGATGTTATGAGATGGATTCTGCCCCACACAAACAGCAACACAATGCTTATAGGAAATTTCGAAGGTCAGGGCTATGCTACATTTAGCCCAGGATATGTGGCGTTGGCTTACCACCTGCCAGAGCCTCAAATCTTCCTGTCAAATGATTGGTTGGATAACCTCAGGATGGATTTGGTAGAAACCCTCAAGAGAATGCTCTTGCCAGGAAATCTCTATCGACACAGAGCAACCGAGGATTATGATACAGCGAGCTTAAGAGCTCCTTACAGATTTGTAGCTCTGATGCTAAACAGGATCTTTGGTAGAGCCAATGGCAGACTCTTCAAATTTGAATGGGTCCCCATTATGTTCCATGTGGTGACCCGAGGAACAATCTTCAACTGGGCCAGCCTCGTATCAAGCAGTCTCTCTTCTTGCATAGCTGCAGCCTTGGGAGGAGGAGAAGCACGGAAAAAATCCGAATTTTATATGAGTTCCATTTTGATAGACTGCATACTATGCAGCCAGCCTTTCCCCGGTCTCAAGTGTGCCTGGGAGAGGGAAAGAATGCCCATATATGCAGCTTACAAACCACTGTGGGCTCATCAATACCACAGTTATTACAGAGAAGTATGTGAGCATTTCATTATGCCACTGTACAAGCTTATCTTTCGGGCGGAATGTGACTGCATGTCGGAAGAGGCTATGCAGGTAATAGAGGAGTATGGAGATTATTTCCTGACAGAAAACGGGATGTATCTTAGAATGTATGGAGGATCAAAGACACCTTATCTACTGCCAAAATATGCAACGGATTATATAGTCCATAAAGAGGCGGTCAGACAAGTGTTCATTGACGGAGTTGGTCATTTCTTGTTCCATCATAAGAAGGCTGCGTATCCCCCTTTACCATTCAAGTTAGGCAGCTGCAGATTCGCCAATGTGAAACAAGCTGCGGAATTTATAGAGGAACTAGGGAAGTTCCATTTTGGGGAGATGCCTTTCCGACGCAATGACACTCAGGGTAAAGTGGTTGAGCACTGCAAGAATCATAAAGTGTTCTATGAATATACCCATCATTATGATAAGGATGAATCTGTTTTTTGGAGGGCTCCAAACATGACGGCACTCAACAGAAGATTCAAACCAAAGAGCCCCACGAAAGGTGGAAAAGGGGGACAGCAAGCCAAAGCTGAGCAAGCCAGAATTGAAGAAGAGGCCAAGAAAAGACAGGAAGAGGCCCAAAAGCTAGAACAGGAAGCTGCAGAATGGCTGCAGAAAGGAGAGGAAGAAAAGAGGAAAGCTACCCAAGAAGCAGCTGAGAAAGCTCAAGAAGCAGCCAAAGAGGCTGAAGAAGCAGCTAGACTGGCAGCCGAAGAAGCAAAAAGAAAGCTGGATGAAGAGCTTCAAAAACAAGAGGCTGAGAAGATAAAGTTAACACAACAGTCAGCCTCTGAAACAACAACAGGGCAGAATCAGGAAGAGGAAAACCCTGAGGTGCAAATCCTTCAAGTACCTACTGCTAGCACTCCTGTAACCCCTATGCTCCAATTAGTGCCTTTCGTCCAGAAGAAAGGGGAAGAAGTCCCAGATTTCAGCACTGTCTATTACGACAGGGCCACCAAAAGAATCATGAGGAGGACAGAAAAGAAGGTGGAGGCAAAAGATCTATCAGGAAAAATGGTCACAGATACAACGGTCATGCTAGGGACAGACAAAGACCCCATGCTCACGATAAGAGCCGGGGCTGCACTAATTGATGCCTCTGCTGATAATATAAAGAAGGTGATGTTTGAATTAGAGTCAGCTAAGAAGACCACTGCTCAGCTGAAAGACACACTGAGACAAGAAAGAGGAGAGGGTAGCAGACTTAAAAGGAAGTATGAACATGTGCTAAGGGAAATGGAATCCACGAAGAGTGAAATCCATGACCTTCAGGAGGAGATCCAAGCCAAGGGAACAGCACAAGAGGCTCTAGAAAAGGCGCAACAGGAAGTTCAAGATCTGAAGGATGAAAAGGAACAGTTGAGGGAAAAAGTGGAAGACCTAGAGGCGCAGCAGACTATCATCTATGAGTCCAATACTGAATACACCCATTAGAGGAAATTTGGGGTCTAAAATGGGCCTTATAAGAAACCGTCCCAAAATAAGTTTTTGTGAGTTGGAATTCAAGAACCAATAGAATTTCAATAAAATAAGTCAACCATAATGGTTGAATTGGCATATTTGTCATTAAAAAAAACTACTTTTTTTGTTCGTATTTTCGACATATCTCATTGTGTTTTTACTCAAATTTCGATCGGGAGAGCTCGTTGGATGCGGAATTTGATTCCACATCCAACGAGTGCCCACACCGCATACTTTTGATGGACCCCGCTACCCCAAAAACAAGAAATACCTGAGAAAACGTGATGATGACTTCATCATCACGTTTTTTCAGGTATTTCTTGTTTTTGGGGTAGCGGGGTCCGTCAAAAGTATGCGGTGTGGGCACTCGTTGGATGCGGAATCAAATTCCGCATCCAACGAGCTCTCCCGATCGAAATTTGAGTAAAAACACAGGGAGATATGTCGAAAATACGAACACAAAAAGTAATTTTTTTCTTTCTTCCTCCAAAATTAATTAATATTATTTTATTATTTTAACCATTATTTTATTATTTTAACTATTATTTTATTATTTTCCTTAGGAGGCCCATTTTAGACCCCAAAATTCCTCTAATGAAAGAACTGAAAGAGCAGCTGGCTTCCCTGACTGCTGAACTGGAAACAGCAAAGGAACAACGAGTCGATCTGCAGCCGTTTAAAGAACATATCCTGGCTCAGAAAGCCAAAGTGGTACACCTACAGACTGCTCTGGAAGAAGAAAGATGCCAAGTCCTCCAGATTGATAGCCGACTGGACGAAATCTTGGACACCGCTTCTTATTTTGTTGACAGGTCTCAAGACATCCTCGAAATACTGACTACAAGGATAGCAAGGGCGGAGAATAATGAGGAAGTTCCGGCAGAACTACCCTCCAAGGATAAACAAGCCCTCAAATGGGACTATGATCTGATAGAATTCGCTATCAATACTACAGAAGATTTCAAGAAAACGGTTAAGAAGACAAAGGGAGCCTGCACAGAATTCTTCAGGAGAGCCCTAGTTACCTACAACCGATGTCAGGTAGAAGCCGAGCAGAGGCTATATGAGTTCCCAGATCATGATTCGTTTGTAGAAATGTTGCAGAAAGGACAGCAGGATGAAGAAGCAAAAGTACAGCACATCAAAGCCATCAATGATCAAGTTCTAAGAAATGAGATAGGTCATACAGTTGTTAGTGTGCAGCTCTTAGAAGACTAGGTGCGATTAAACACAGCCAGGGTGGACGCCATCAGAAATCAGGCTGAGAAGTTTGAGCTAAACATCCAGTTTTTAGAGCCTACCTCGTTTGAAGGTCTCGCTGCTAAGGCAGTAGCATGGAAAAAATTCCTAGAAAACCAAGCGGAACCCTCCTCATAGAGGACCGGTCAACTTTTATTAATGTAATATTTTTGTAAAAGTTTTGGGAAATGAAGCGTTGGAAAAGCAAAAGGTTGGGAAGCCCAAAGGTCACTTTGGGCAGCCCAACCATTTTGACTTTTTGTATAAAAGTAGGAAACGTAGAGAAGACTAGGGGCTTTTTTCCCCAGGATGACTGGAAGGTTGTTGTAAGAAGAACTATTTCCTTTTGCAATAAAAAAATTACAGTTTGCCTGTTGAAAGAAGATCGGTGGGATTTCAAAATGTGTTGCCATGGATAGTCGAAAGATGAACTACTTTGTTTTTCAGCATTATATCCATGAATCGTGAGATCGTTCTAACTTTACGACCTATGTCTTTGTTTGATGATTTCTGATTTATTTCATGAAATAACCACCATGAGTAATGTATGTTAGTCATAAACAATTAGCTATCTGGTTGTGAAATATCCTCCATTGTTCATGCGTGTGGAAGTTAATGTCAGCTATCTGTAGTTGCTTTTATTATGCGTGCACATTCACATTACTCATTTATATTAATCACAAGTGGGCTCCCTGGGGATAGGATAGAATAGGTAGATGAGTAGGCATATAGATAGGTAGTCATTTTAGATCATAGATGCATGTGTGATTCTGGTGCTGGTGAGCCTAAGACGATAGGTAAGAACCTGCGCATCACATTGTGACTGCTCCCCGCATTCTTCACCACCCTGCATAATCAGTTAGATACTTGCATATCATTCTTAAGTCAAAAAATACAAATTCCGGTGGACCGGGCCACAACCGATAAACCCTTGTTGTTACTTTGACCTACGGTAGCCGGACCGTAAAACCGGACGGATTCCCTATACCAAACAGTCAACGAGCTAGTTGGGAACGTTGATTGGGGAGAATCCCTTACTGTTGCCACCTGCGAATTTCCAGGCCTCAACACTACCCTTGGCCTGGTTATGTATTATTATTCATGTATCATACAACGATAAATACAGTTTTGGGAAATCCATGTAAACAAACAAGAACGTATTGCTTCAAGTCAATTTTCAAAAGGTAATTATATGAATCACATAGATTGGAATGTCATATATGTGATTATCGTATCAAACTTGGAATACTAGATTTAATGCTCACTATCTCTGCCCTCCCTTCCATAACATTCCCTTATCTAGCATAGCTCTTGAGGCCACTTATTGGGCTTTATGTTAAAATAGTTTGTTCATAATATTGCAATGTTTGCGGTTTACTATCATGCTCAAAGTGCATTGTCAATGTGTTGGTTTAAATCTATTTTAATTCAAACAATAGTCAACCAAAAGCTCAAACTCAAGCTTTTTTTTCCTTTTGTGGTTGATTTCCTATCCATCTTAGGATAGAAATAGTGATGCTTTAGGAACTCATGAAAAAATCCTAGTATAAGAAACTGAGATATGATGAAAGAAATAATTAATAATCTAATAATACTAAGCTTGAGCGACATTTTCAGCTCCAGACCAAATAACTTAGAAATTGGTTTGAAAGGAGATGATCGACTTATGAAGGCTATACAAATCCCTATAGATGACATTTATTTCCCCCACTTTAAAGATGCAATTTAGCTTTCTATAGCTAATCTTTGTAAGAGATACTAACAATAGAAACAATCTGATGTAAGGAAGAACAAACATGAAATACCAATTAAAATTGTATCCATGGTGGGTAACTATGTTTGAACATTGTTGTTCATTGAGGGTGATTTCTAGGTTGCTTTGAGACTTGTTAGTTGTTTTTATCTTGGTATATGGCATGAACAAAATGTAAGGCATAGCATATATGCTATCAATATTGAATGATAGTTTGTGATTGATCTCATTGATAAAACTTGATGAATACATGTATCTAAGGCTTAAATGTGAAACCCTAAATGAAATCTAAGAATGTATGGAATTTGGAAGAGGACATTATATGTAAGGGTGGTAGTTTTTTTGAAAGAGAACCATGAGAGATAAATCATATTTTTCTTGGTTATTGCTAGAATATGTATATAACACTGGGCACTAATCATCGACATTGCACATCTTATCATGCATAACAAATTCTACTAACATGCACTTAATTGAAAATTAACACTTACAATTGGAGATGTGTGAACTCCTTACATTTGGTCGCGAAGGCCATTCCTAAAACGTTTTTTTTTAAATCATAATTCACCAAGATCAAGATCATCACCATAACCTCCCATTATAGTGAAGCAACCAACAAGAAACCATTAACACATAACAATTGTTAAAGAATGACAATTACATCATTTGTCTCATCATTGCACAATCAATTCATCCTTCTATTGACTTATTTATGAGCTTGTGGCTTGTGAAAGAGTTCAACATACCAACTCATGGGCCAACTCAATCAACTCACCTGGGAGAACAATTGAACATACTTGTCCAATCAGTTGAACCAATGAAGATTGAATATTTCACAGAAGAGAAAAACACTCAACTTAACATGCCTTGAGAAACCTTGTTGGCACAAGAACAACAAAGATTGACAATAACTATTAAACCGACAATGATCAGTTGGGAAGCAACAATTTTTCAATAGATCAAGAATTTGTGGTCAAAATGAATTGTTTTTAGATGGTGTTATGATATTAGCAATAAGCAAGCCTTGCCTCCACCTTGATATTTGAACTCCATGATGAGATAAAGACATGGAAAATGCATGATTCTCTCATATTTTCATTTGTTACTCATTTATTAAACGATAGAAAAAATGCATTTCTTTAGATTCCTTTACACTTCATTTCATAGGATTCTAAAGCCTTAACACTTGATTCCAAAATTTCAGGTTGCATAAGCAAACTTTCTATTGACACAAATCTAATAGTGAAAACAACTATTTCAAAGGGTTTGTACTTGAGCAATGAATCACACTTACATGGATTGAGCAACAACCTTGATGTATGTGTATCATAACTCATTTCTTACAAGGATATATTTATGGTGATTGCACCAAGAGCGAGGTGCTCTACAACCCAGAATGGGAGAGATGATGTAACGTAACATTATCAAAAATTAAAAGTAATTAAAAAATTCATGTTGGCTCATAAAATAAAAATAATTAAAACAATTCATGTCTTCCTATAAGATACAAAATTAAAACTTAAACCGAAATCTACCAAGCAAGAGAGGGATGACAATTCTTGAGGTGTAAATTGTTGTTTAAAAATTAAGATAAAAAGATATTTATACCACAAAAAATTGGATCCCTCTTGATGCTTGATAGATTCAGTTTAAGATGGATTTATGTCGGTCCATAAAAGAGTCAAATAACCACTAAGTATGTTGTATCTATGCTAAATGAGGGTCCTTTTTAAAGACTTATCTAAGTAATAATGCAATGATGATAATGACAATTATGATGCACACTAGGGGTCCTGGGTTGAGTGTGTTGCAATCACATGCATACTCGACAATGTGAGTCATCTGGATAAGTTATAAATCCTCATGTGAATCAAAGTTATCCATAAGCATGAGTAAGGTGCATAAAGTATAGTCACATATACTAAATGTTGATATATGCACAACTTGGAATGGTGTGGATGCACCAACATTGATGGCCAACTCAACAAGAGTGTTACAACCAACATAGATCCATCGTAAACCAGATCTATCAAGCACCAAGAGTCGTCCAATTTTTTTAGGCGTATTTTTTTTTTAATTCCCAGCTCATTATATTTGATCCCTCTTGATTATTGATATATTTAGGTTTAAGATTAAATCAATATAACTTTGTTTTTTTAAGGTGGCATCATTTGCAATTTTTTCTTTATTTTTAGGAATGGCATGCTACATAGCGTTGCGTGTTACTACATCTCCCCCATACTGGGTTGTAAGCACCTCGCTATGCTCGATGCAATGAAGTGTAATCTCTAAAAAAATACTAAACACAAATTCCTCTTGAAAATAGGTTTATGTGAATGACGATGCCCCAAAACTCAATATCTTCATCCTTCTGGGATGTGTACATTATTATTATAATAAAAATATGAATTAAAGGGTATTATATTTATGAAAATATGAATATAAAGATGTGCACTACTATGACTATTTCTATTATGTTGGTAGAAGCTTCATGGTGTTCATGTATTTATTGCACAAAAAAAAAATTTGATGAAATTTTAAAATTGATAGTTTATCCAAATATTTGTTGCTAATTGTGCTTGTTATTTTTGTTTTTTTAAATAGCTTTGTAATTGTTTGGTTATATCTAAAAGATTGATATTCACATTTATATTGTTATGGATGTGGTAATTCCACTAAAGTGCATTATTTTCGATCGAAACTCCTTGATTATGTTATGAATTAAATCTTTAATAATTAGCATTATTTGTATAGCCCTTCCAATTCATGTTTTTTGCAACCTAGGTACACAAACAATGTCTTTACACAATTACATCAACAAACTCGTATAAGTTCAATTACTAAATGGGGAGGACATTCAACAAGACTCTTCTTTGGAGGTCGTTTCTACTAAACTTCTGAGTTTTAAAGGACATGTGAATAGTTAGACTTTACTCCAACTACACAATAACAAAATACTTTTCATACATCATTGAAAAGGGTGTGCACCTTTTTTTATCCAAAAAAACGAGAGACAATTTAATCCAAGAGAGGAACTGGTGAGACTTGTTGCACTATAGATGACTTAGTCAATTAATGAATATTTTATACAAAGTTGTGATCCTATTATTCAATTCGTTCAAATTCCAACCCAGTATAGAAGAATTGGGGCTGTCAGTAATTTCGTATAATGTATTTTGTGCATCTCTAAGTATATTTAAATGAAATGTCGTGAAAAGCATGTATGCTCTATGCAAATCCCATTTATGTTTCCTAATTTTTTTGTTCATTTCTTTTGAACTCTTTTCCCTTCATTTGCACACTTGTATCATTTCAGCATCTAAGAGAGTTTCACCCAAAGGATTTCAAAATATCCTCTCTGACCCTCATAATAATGAAGACACGGGATTCATTTTTTTATGATATCTTATCATGCAATATCAAATACCTAATCACACTTAGACAAATTCATTCCATTAGAATTTGTATTCAACACAATGTCAAAGTATAAAAGAAATACATCTTGATCAATATCATGTCATTATTATATGCATGAATATAGTTTGAGTCAATGCAACAATCCAAGTCCAAAGAGAGGAACATATATTCATCATGTTTTGAACCTTTAATACAATGGAAATCAATTTAACTACTAACAATTCAACTATCTTAAGAACTATGTTAAGTATGACATATACTAGGACAAGCTCTTACTTTGGTCCAAAAAAATTGTATTTTAATGTGGCATTCTTATAGCATGGACTCATTCTACAACATAAAACACTTGGTATATGTTCTTATTGGTGTAACTCTAAAATTTGCACAAAAATCGCACCAATAGCAAAGGTAAGATTATCAAGGTAATTTTGTCCCTTGTTGGCTATAAAAGATGAATGGAATATTTAGCAAATAGACACAAAACAATGCTTTTAGAAACTTCATATGAACCATAAAGATTCTATATTGAAGATAAAGAGCATTTTTTGTTCATGTTAGCTCATGCTCTTTACAACTTACAAAGAATCCCCAAAGACTGGTATCTAGAAGTTAATGATCACTGACCTTATATGAAATTGTATGTCTTGATTCAAATCTTTAAAATAGAAGTGCTTATTGTGATTTTAACATTGTATGTGAATTTATCTTATAATCAAAAGTAATGAAACAAACACTATTAACAATGCAAAACCTAATATTTGTATTATTTTTTAGGTGACATGACCTCAAACACTATTTAAAACAATGCAAAATTTAAAATTTGAATTGTTCTTTTTACGTGACCTCTTAAATTGTTGCTAGGTGTAGAATTCCGGCAGGTTAATGACTATATTTTCCTTTCTTGATCAAAGTAAGCCAAAAACTGGCTAGAAAAATTATCCATGTTAAAATATAAATAAGCTTACCTTTGGGGTTTTTATGAAATTATTAATACAATGAACATTTTTTATATACAAACCACTAAACAATAACAATACAACAGAGAGTATTGTGGTAGGTACAAAGAATATTAAATTTTGGGATTTATGTAAGAGGAAACAAAGACTTTCTAGTGAATTGTCTCCACAAATTGTAATTAGACAAGTCCCAAAAAGTCTTTATTTTCTCAATCTTGGAACGAATGCAATTTCATGTATCGAAAACAACCTAAAATAGCATCATCATTCATCTTTGCAGAGTACAAAGTTAAAAGAAGTAAAAATTGTAATGCTAGATATTTACGAAGCAAAGCAACTTTAAGCAGCGATACTCGTAAACAATCATGTACTAAAGCATGCATTGAATCCCATGTTTTGTGCACAATTAATGCATGTAGGTGTTCATCGCCATTCCATTTATCATTTAGTTGAACCTATTGTGTAACAAGTGTATATTGCATGTATATTGACCAGACTGCAAATAAGTTTGTAGAATATAAGAAAAGGAGCTGTTTAACGAGGAGACTTTTTGACTTCTCAGGCTGTTTTTTTGTCGAAATCCAGTGAATTTAATCTACAAAATCTGTAATTTCTGTTGTTTGTTGAGCGATTTTAAGCTCAGAAATGAAATCAGGTAACAAAAAACCTCCAACACCTCACTCTGTAAGATGTAACAATGTTTTTGAATGTTTTGAAAATTCAGTGAAGATTCATGGCAATAAACTGGTAAAACCCAGCCGGAAACATTAGTCAAAAAGTCCACACTTTAGACAACTCGATAAGAAAATGCTTGGCGGTGCATGCAATATAACTGTTTAGAAAGGCTATTAAATATAGAATAATTAATAATGGCCATACTATAGTTCACATATTACTTTTAATAAAACCGCATAAATATTGTCTTCCAATTAGTTACAAGTGATTGGTTGTCTCCATAAAAATCACATCAATCTATTTTATTGTCAACATTCAACATAAAAAAAATTATGTATAATGTGTATATTTCATTCATTTTACTTTATCTAGAATGGTGTCAACCTAAAATACTGCCGAAAATTCTTTAAAGTTCTTATAGCTATGGAAGAAGAAATCAGATTCTGAAAACACATTCAATTGCTCTAGGAAAAACATTAAATTTTAAGTTCTATAGTTATTCAACCCTAATTTCCCATTTACACAACCCTAATTTCCATTTCCGTTTATATGGTGAAAATTAATATATTTACTTCGTACTTAAGGTTATATAAAATCAAAATTATAATAATGAAGCCGTACATATATATAAATGATTGAATAGGTTAAACGAAGATTTAAGAATATATTAATATATTTTCATCTTGATATAATAATGAAAAACGCACTGCTTAATCTTTCGTTTCTTTTTCTTGGAGGTGGGTTCCCGAATGTTCCATCCCCTGAAATTCGGGCAGCTTCTCTAGCTGACCCCAGAACTCGTTCCCCTCTCCCTTGATGACCCCACCCACATCAGCAAACAGATACGAACCCCTTCCCCTAAATATTCTTGAAAACACTGCCTATATATTCTACGGTTTAATCAGCAACAGTGAGAGGGTATGTGTCAAATTCCAAGACTGCATTCCCATTATTAGAGCCTTCCATTTATAGCCTAAAACCATTCTAAACATCACTGTCGTCTGAATTGAAGTAATCATATTAGAGTTTCAATGCTAGCCATTTATTTAAGATATGATATGGTAATAAGAAATAGAGAACCATGTAAATCCTGAATGTCTTATGCTATACTGAGGTAAAGGATGTTAGATCAAATTGTGTTTGAAGGACATGCAGCCTTGTAATACTGAACCTGTCAAAATAGAAGCTTTAGCAAGTCCACTGCCTTCATTTAAGCAACTGAATTGCCATCAATTTTCATGCAATCCTCATCTCAATGGTATACACACTACAAATTAGTTGTTACATGATCTGAATAATTGTGTGGCATGTGTAGTGCGAACAAGAGCCTGTACAAACGTGATTGTCGATAGAATTGTCTATATGCCTTCCAGCATCTTTAAAATAAAGTTTAAAGGAAACATAATCATTTGCTTCCAAAGGATCTAACAACTAATAATTAAATTTTTCCAACTCAAGAAGCATCTCCAATAACATGGTTGTAGTATCCCTCTGAAGGAAGGCTATGAGAAACAATTGCAAGCAGGAAAACTAAACCCCATTGTGAGAACAGAACAATCCATGCTAATCATGGCAATGGTCCCTCTAACGTTTGACGGTAAAACCCGAAAACTAGGAGAGGACAATACGGCTTGAGAAATCAATTTCTTAATGAATAAGTACTATTTGCCGTTGGGAAATAATGCAAGGACTCTTCATATTTTTCAAATTACAACGTTAACTGATCATTTCACAGATATATCTGTGATAAGGATGTGATTGGGGAAAGAGCTGACTCCATGATTTGCAAAGCCTTTCTGCATTACTCTTCAAGAGAGATTGGCATTTGAGCCATACAGTTGACAACTAAACCTGACATCAATCAAAATAGCATCAACACGTTCTCAAGCAGAGAAGTTAAAAAAAGGCAGACAGGAACCTGATTCACAAACCAGGGAATCACAATGCAGCATGCCAACATAAGCCTCTCAAACACTTGTGACAGGCAAAAATGAAATTACATGTTGACCAACCCAATTCAAAGAATAATATCTGAAACTAGCCCAGAAGAAATTTAAAAATGTCACTCAAAGAGATAATGCCTTCTACACGTTTACTGCCAGCTTCCACACATATTAGCCGCCGGACACCTAAATATCAATCCACAAGAAAGACATCAAACAAAAATCCAGTGTCAGTAACTTCTGAAATTCATGAATTGCAGTAACCGAAGATGCAGCAAAAAAGCATTACCAGGGTTAGCTAAGCATTCCATCACTTTTTGAAGGGTGTCGGAACGTAAGCACATATGGCATCTCAGTCCACCATAAGAACCACCAGAGGTACTTCTATCTTGCCCTAATAGCAATGCCTGCATCTTGAAGAAATGTTTGATGAGTGTTGTGAAATGTTTGTCCTTACGGCTAGAAAGAGGGAAAGTGAAGTATAACGTAGAAAAGCACAATACACATTCTACAGATTTTTTTTCGCTGAATGATTGGTTAGTTTGAAATAACAGATTTTACATTGAATACACCCGGTACACCCTAATTTGTATCATGCTACTGAATATTTTAGTTTAAGACTAGTTATTTTGTAATAGCAGATCTTACATTGAATACACCCAAATTACTATGTCACAGAAATGGATATTTAATATACCATCCTCCCATATTATTTGAAAACCAATTTTGTCTAATAGCAAGACATAGTAATGTTCATTTCCAAAATTGAAATGCAACACCTAAAGGGGATGATCATTAATGTCATTTGCATAGGAAGATTATTTTTGCCATGTCACTCTGAGTCAGTACAACCCACTACAGTATTAATGTTAACCATGTACCCTTTTTGCACTAGTCTTTCCCTTTTACATGTAAATATGTAGCACATACTTAAAAACTAATGAAGATATCATGTATCAAACTCATATAGCTCAATTGATAGATCCATGCAAATATAAGATTCCATGTGCTTCACAGACTTCTTGAGAACCAAAGAAAGGAAAAATATGTTGCATAGTGATGGGCATTTGTAAACCAATTTGCTTTGTCATTGATTCGAGGATGTAAAATATGTCGAGGTAGCACAATTCAAAATAAAGTCAGGGAAACATCAGAATTATGGGCTTCAAAGATATGTGGAGAAACATCCACAATGCATAATATGGCTACTGTTTTTAGTTTTATCCAACAGTAAGTTTCATATATGTATAATGGTTACCATATATCCACATGCAAGATGCTAAAACAGCATTCCACACTGTATAAACAATGAGGACACAATTATGGACTCAGAAAAAGGAATTCCGTGCACAACAAACAAACATATCTCCTACCCATGGCGTGTTTCATTTACAAAGTTACTCTTCAAATGAGTGATGAATTTTCTAGGTTGAATGCAGATTTGCAAAAAAAATTATTTCAAAATTACACGAAATGGACAAATTAATGTGTTTAATGGTAAAATAGACACCCCCAAAACCAATAAAATATTAAAATATCAAATGGTAGGAAATTTCTCAATGTACATTTTGCTAATTATCCAGCTGTTACTCCACTCACCCAGAAACTCCCCCATGATATCATCCCCTTGGTAGGCAAATTAACTTGAAACCTCATTAGACAAGAAAATGGATCCTAACCAAAAGTCAAAACTGGTTATTCGGGAAGGCTCCCACTATCATTAGTTTTGTCCTCATTCTGATAACTTGCTTAATAGGAGTTACTATCCATAATAGGCTACATTCTATGACTAATGCATTGTTTTAGTAGTCTGTTTGGCAGTCTTCATGCACAACAGTGGAAGACCTGGTTCAATGATCAGTTTATGTTTCATGTCTTTGCATTGTAAGTTCTATGGTCATTATTTCTAATTTACACTATATGCCTCAAAAGCTGAATCTTGCGATACTTCCAAATTATAATAGAAGAGATTATATACATAAAATCAACCGGGCTGTTTTATAATAAACAAAGTCTGTTTTCAGGCTTCCACACTACAAAAATCTCAGTTGAAGAGATATACTTTTCAAGTGCAACTTTCTGCCAGAATTTCCTATTTCCTATCTATCAAAACTCTCTTTTAGGTTATGTTTTCAAAATTATAAATGATTTCGATTCTTGAAATCTGAATTTTCTATGATTGTGGTTCATGGTCTTTTTCTGACAATACGTACACACGTATATCTTGATCTTGCAGAAAATCAGCAACTAGCCATCATGCACCTGTGGGAGTCCTGATCTCCCTAATCCATTCCACAGCATTGGACTGGACCCCTATATTGCAGAAAATAAAAAACAAAATGTCTAAATGGTGATTTCAGTGGCTCAATCCTTCTAGCTGGGTGACTGATAAAAACTGTCCTCTTCATGCCCATAATCCTTTGCTATTTCCTCCTAGCCCCAGCCAACATTATGCAAATGATCATCCAAGACATTCCTTGAGATGTTCTTTGCTGCTTAGGAACTATGCCAAGGCATCTGAATACCAGCTTTAGGCCTCATGCCGGTTCTTGGACCAAACAGGGTAACCCTCAGTAAACTTAATGAGCTGACTGCCCAATGTCACCACAGCAAGAGCTTAAAACTTTAAGAAAACATAGTGCCAGATTTGAAAAACAGGGATAGATTAAATGCTGGAGGAAAATCCAAGGAATGAATCTGGATATATATAAAAGGTACAGAAAATTGTCAAACAACTTGAAATTCCGTCTCTATACTTTTCATATTGCATAAATACTTCATACATAAATCAGAACTATCAAAAGGAAAATAGACCAACACAGGAAAGAGTCAAACAACTTGAGAATTTTTCTCTGTACTGTACTACAACCTGGCTTTTGTTAACCTTGAATATATAACAGTCTGGTCTACAAGATTACAGTATTACATAGAGAAAAAAGGTGTGGAAAAATAAGAAAGATAAACATAGAAATTAGATAGGAACAGGCTCTGCAAATGAGCAATGATTCCAATGAATAGTTTCTTGGTTTTCAAAAAATACAACAGCCCATAGGGCTCTTGGTGAAGCTCCTCTAGCTGCCAAGAATCCCCCCTTCTCTGCCCTCCCCCTTCTAAATGAGAAACATCTCTTCATTATACCCTGCTGAAATAGAAACAAGAGACCCAAAAAACCAGGTCAGAATCCTGTCAAGGGAGAGTTGGCTCTTCATGATAACCAAACCCTATGTCAGTTTTGTTGTCCCTGTCCTCCATAACTAATTGATTCTCCTGATCACTCCAGATTGCTTCTAAAATTATAAAATATTGCCACTTATTTCCCCTAACTTTGCCCCCACTTTAATATGCATCATGATCCTCCGAGCGATTTTTGTGTGCATTTTGCCTTGGGGGGAAGAAGTTGGTTACAATTTATCTATTCTTTCCTTTCAAAAAATATCAGACCTCCTCGATACCCGTCTTACCTTGATGGCATAACTCCCATGGCCACTAGAAGAGGCAGCCGCCATTCTCCTTTCCTTTTAATGAGAAACCTCTTCCTCCAACGACTGGAAATTGGCCCACGGTATAGGTTGGACGAGACTGTTTTCTTGGCTTTTGGTCAGGTGGTTTCCCAAGTGAAGTGGAAAATTAATGGCACCACAATACTTTTTTTTGAGCTCGAGGGACACGTGTTTGTTCCTTATTGGTTACCAGAAGGCTGACTAGGCCAAGCCAACCCCACACATATTGCATCGATTGCGGACGGGTTGTTGTTGAGATTCCATCTAAGGTAACACGGTGGATCGCCAAGGAATCATGAATATCTTTTGAATATTCCTCACTGTTATGGATGTTGAGTAAAGTTGTCATTGAAGTCAACAGGGTCGAGATTTGCTGAGGTTGTTGATGTCAAAGATCTGATGATGGCATGAAAGACTGATAGTGATGAGGAGGCCGTATTAATGATGTGTCATTAAGATTAATGATTGAAGATAATGTGGTACCATAATTACATAGCTAGTACCGGAAGCGGTGATACCAGAATTGCACATCCAGTACCGGAACCTGTCCTTAGTACCGAAATTGCAAAGGTATGTTTGAACTACCAGGAGCATTAGATTTGCACTGTTGGTGTTGACAAGTTTTGTTCAGGTCCACATATAGTCCTCAGAGACGATTTAACATGAGAAGAGTTTGGTCCACGATTAACTCAAAATGACCTATATGCATATATGATCATTTTGTTAAGATGAGAGCGTTTACAATGACCGTGAGCAATCTTGGCCCACATATAAACTTCTTAGTCCACAAATGCACCCTCGCGGTCCTTCCTTATGCATGGTGAATGAGAAGCTGTTGAGATTAATTCTTGACATGTTTGTTGAGTTGGGTCCACAAGTGCGCTCAAAGGGACACAAAGATCCTACGCAAACCAAAATCAATTTGAAGTTTAAGATTTATGTGTGTGCACCCATGGGTTGACTTGGATCTCCATGCTGGCAAGTCAAGTAAAAAGTTAAAAGGGCTTGCCCATATGATGAAGGGAAAGATGGCTTTGAAAAACGTTTTGAATAAAAGTATCCATTCATTGCCATGCTGAAGCCACAAGAAAACGGGTCCGCCAAGGAAAGCGATCAACGCTTAAGTGAACATAAACCATATATATATATATATATATGATTTGATGAGTTAAGACTAAGAGTAGTGTGTGTGATGGGAGAGAAGAAAAAGAGATTCAAATTGATCTCTGGGAGGTTCTAGCAATGTTATCCAAATATCTGGTTTTGTGAACTGCTCAATGCAGGTATTCGTTGGAGAATGTAATGTTCCCAAAAGTGACATGCATGCAAACCCTAAAAGTGACATGCATGCAAACCCTAAAAGTGAGATGCATGCGAACCCCAAAAATGACATGCATGCCATCCCAGCATTATTTTAATGATGCATGCACTATTTAAGTCTCCCTCCGCATGCATGCAAGTCAACGACAAATTAGAAGATAAAGTGACATGCATGCAAGTCAAAGGCAAATTAGAAGATAAAGTGACCTAATTAGGTCAAAGATTAGGGTTTTGCGTAGTTGAACTTTATAAATAGAGGAGAAAGCAAGAGGAGACTTCACTTTTGGATTATTATTATTNGAAAAAAAAGTGACCTAATTAGGTCAAAGATTAGGGTTTTGCGTAGTTGAACTTTATAAATAGAGGAGAAAGCAAGAGGAGACTTCACTTTTGGATTATTATTATTTTGGGAGCTCTTGGATAGCAGCACAGCGTGCAGCACAGCAGTTGGGGTTGGAGACGGAGTCTTCAGCTAACAGGATTTCGGCAGTGAAACATCTGTCCTAGTGTTATTCCGGGTAAGCCATACAGGTTCACCACTGGTTCTTCATTCATTCATCAGTTATCTAGTACATGGTATAGATCATTGCAGGGACACGTGTGCAGCCGTAAGAGGGGGTTTTCAGCCAGAAAGCCCTAATCAGCTGTTGGGCCTTCAGATCTCAGTTTCCTTCCGAAACTCAGGCATCATTCTCATCATCAGCTTCATACTCCGGTACCCGGTGATCATCAGATCCATCAGTGCTCATCCGAAGCAGTTATTAGCAGTTTCGGGGTTCCAGGGGCGTGAGTAGCTGCCTCTCTGAAGCAATTCACTACCCTGCCTAGAGGTCTCAAAACCTCCGCATGCATCAGGCATTCTCTCCGGCATCAGCAGACGGACAAGCTCAGAAAGTTTCAGCCCAAACGAACCTCTCCTCCTACAAAAACGTCACCTT
>LPNX011085046.1:274689-284975 GCA_001517045.1 Pseudotsuga menziesii
AGAGAAAGGGACTAAGGTGATTGTTATTTTGAGATTGAAATCGCAGCTGTCTAAGGATCAATTCGCACAAGTACGTGATGATTCTGCAGTCTAAATGATGTCTGAGGCCACAGTGAATACAGCGATCTGAAATAATAACAAAGAAACCCTGATTTTGTATCTTCTGGGCTTTAGAGGTTTCGAATTGGTGCTGAGGGTGCATCGAATGAGCAGAAAATAGCAACACGCTGAAAATCAAAGTAATAATATATTGTTGAACCTACAGAGAACAAAGCATGGGTGTTTTGATGGGTGTTTGAACCAGCTTGCTTATTTAATCGAATAAGAACACAGTCTCTATTGTGATAGATAGCCATGGTTGAAGAAAATCACAGAGGATGTCCCTTTGTTCAAACTTCATCCACGTAGAGATTGAGGAACTATGTCTCAAAAGGTTGTATTAGGTATAGGAGAACAAAGACTATGAGGTTTAATTACAAGTGAAAAGACCTGATCAAAAATATAATTGATCCATGAAAGTGACCAATTGCTATTGAGTTGATTATGCTGCAAGAATCCAAGTTGCAGAATTAAGCATGAGCACAAGGAGAATATGATCAAAAGTTAAATGATGTCTGGGTTTTTTCACAGGTTCAGAGTTTGCTTGCAGGGTGACTAATGAAGTCGTTTGTAGAGATGTCTGAGTCTTTAAGTGTGAACTGCAGAACATAGGCCACAGAGTTTTGGGCTCTTTTGATAACAGGTTCTGAAGATCATAAGTTCCAGAATGAGATGTAGATGAGGTTTAGATCTGTATAAATTGCAAGAATGCGTGGAAGATGATTTGAAGCTCTAAGCACTATTCAAATTCTTGATGAAACACTGCATGTAGAAAATGTAACAAATGTGAGAAGTGTTGGAGACTGATGCAGCTATAGGAATAATAGAACCATTGTTTATTGAGGTCAGATGAGAAGGAATTTCAAAGGATTATAATGAGATATAGTGACATATTGGAAACTGCAGGAACGATAAAGAAATTGTGTAAGTGATGACTGAGTAAACAGAAGGTTTGTTGTTAATGCTGAGCAGAAAGAACAGCAAATACAAGAATAGTAGTAGGAGGCTTTGAAGTCTACCACATTTGCAGAGAATGACTTAAGGCGGAAAGTAAAGAAGATTGACAAGCAAAGGGTGGCAGGGTGGTGCTTGGGAAAGGATTTGTGTCCTTAGCAGTTTGGAGATTGCGGAGCAAGTTGGCACTTGCATATGGAAAGGGTGGACGGGTGGGGCATGGGATATTGAACTGGTACTCAAGAAGATTGGTGTCCTTATCGCAGTGACAAGTGAGATCCTATCTGCAAGTTGGAGCTTGCTTGTGAAGGTTGGAGCCTTCTCCAAACCAGTCAGTTGTAGTTGGATACAACATGTTGAAGTCTGTTTTGCAAGTTGGAGCTTGTAGTGAGGGTTGAAGCCTTCACCAAATCAGTAAGTGGGTGCTTACTATAAATAGGTTGAAATCTATAGTTTGTGTAAGTAGGAACTTGCATCAAGGATGGGTATCCCTCTCAGGTTGGAGCCTGATATTGTAATGAATGAATTATAAAATAACATCTTTTGTGGTTTTCTCCCGTTTGGGTTTCCACGTAAAAATATCTTGTGCATTGTGTATGGTTTTAAGTGATTGTTAATAGTTCATGTTTATATGATGTGCTTAAGGTTCAAAATGGTAAAAAGTGCTCAATACTGATTCACCCCCCCTCTGAGCATTGGTAAATATTCCAACAGAGGATCATCAATCTCAACCAAGGAGGAAATATGAGTCGTTGGCATGATTCTCGCTTGTGCAAAAGGCGACAACATTGACTTGTGCGCAAACGGTTGAGACCAAGTTGCAAATCCGTCGAGGCCTCATCATGACCGTCTGTGCAGGACCCCTCTATGGCACCACATGATCATGTTCTTGTGTGTGAATTCCTACAATTGCACATTAAAAGTTGCACGTATGAATCTACACCATTCACGGGAGGATTGATAGATGCATTAACATGAAACAATAGATTACAAACTTGTAAATCAACAACCAAAATTTTACTAGTCTAATCTCCTATCAACACAAGTATCAAATAATCAATAGAATATGCAAGACTGGTAAGAGAGAAGAGAGGACCGATTTTACATGGTAAAATCCCAAATGGGGAAACATCCACAGAAAGTTGATCTTCTTATTCTTCAAGAAACGTTCACTCTTACAATCTTTGGCATCCCCACATAAGCATCACAACACATTCTATGTTGACTTAATGTCACAACTACTTCCCAATGTCACAACAATGTGTATTCCAATGAGTCTCCTTCACCTCCCATAATACATGTGGGATAAATATTTTTCCTCCTCTCTGATATAAAGAATGACAATAGAAAAGTTTTATTCCATGATGCATGTGGGATAACTCATTCTAGGTAGGACTTATTGTGTCTACAAAATGCTTGAGCTAGGCTTGTACAACAATAAATGACACCACTAAACATCATGGCATCTCACTAGACATCATTACACATTCCAACACAACTCACGAAGAGTTGCTTGGCAAATCCCTACCATTTGTGAGGGACCACACCCAATTACCCCCCATGCATATCTTATTGCACGAATGGTTGAGATTTAGATGTTGGGAACTACTCGAAGCATCCCATCTCTATTCATAAGAGACCTCTCATTGTTATCGTCTGATCGTGTCATTTTCCGCAAATGGCCACGATGAAACCACAGAGAGTTGCAAGGTGCACTTAAGCCATTTATAGAGCACCTTCCCTGCTATCTCACGAGCATGAAAAATTGAACACTTACACGATCATTTTTTAGGATTTGCCCTAAAAATTCTTTATTACAATAGGAGGTAAATCCACAAAGAAGAAATATCAATTGGTTAAATCATAAATGGAAAATTGTTAGTAACCCATTTAATATAGGAGGACTAGCCGTCTGAGATCCCCCCCTTATAAATCAAGCTCTTGGGGTCAAAATTCTCTAGTGGCTAACATCTGGAAAGATGGAATGGTAGGATATATTACACACAAAAAATACCCAAGTAGTCGTTCGTCGAGGAGTCTGGATAGATCACTTTCCGAAGTAAAAAGCTCTCCCATATAGAGATTATGCAAAGCCTCAATTTCCCTCACGTTACCTCTAGATCAGCGAGGGTGACATGTTGATTAGTTCGGTTTGTGATCATCTCACAAACATTGTCCTAGAGATCATTAGTCAGAGAGATTAGTCAAAGATTGTTCCAAGAGATGATTGGTCAGAGATTGTTCTGAGCATGATCAAATTTTTCTTATGCCTTAAGGTCATTGATGGATATGGTCTCATAAGTGCTTGTGCTATGATTAATTTCTCCCTTGTCGACTCTTATAAATGTTTTTTATGTTGATATGAACATGAGAGGTTTATTTTATGCTTGTATAGTGGCTCATAAACACTTAATTATTTGTAGTTTCTAAGGTATGTCATGGAGTTGGTCATATTTTTCCTTTAAAAAAGTGTGTCGTCGCGAACATTGAGTTGTACCCCTAGTAAAATGAGTAGGTGTTTCATTCATTACACAACATTTTTCCAAGCCATTTTCCATTTCACTAGCTTTATCGCACATTTTCACCATTTCCCCTTTGTAGGTGGTCTATTAAATGCATTTTTAAATGTTTCAAAATTATTCCCATGTATGAATGCTTAAATTAAAGATAAAAAAGTCAAGGTACACTAAGGTCAATGCTACTAAATTAAAATGTAAAAGTACCTGAGCTATGCCCCCTTGCTAAAAGCCAAGTTCCCTATGTCCCACGTTATCAAAGCCAAATCTAAATCAAGGGGGGCTAAGCCAAAAAAAAAGAACTAATAATAAGAAATAAAAATAAAATAAAGGGATTGCAAAAACGAGGTGCAACGAATGGGTAACTTGTGACACAAAAAAACACTTCCTTTCACAAGACACACATGAAAGAAAAACCTATAACCTCTAACTCCTAAAAGCTATGGGGCAACAATGTTCCTATAGTCATTTGGTATGAGGATTAACTTACAAATGCCGCCTTCCCTCCCTAAGTATTACATTCATTTCATCACCCTTACTTTATTAGGAACCAAGGGAATGCACCTTGGCTTAGGGATTTTCAGATGTAATAGGGGTTAATATTGGTCATGCCATGGTAATGCCTAATGTTTCACTTGGTCAAACATTAAGTAAGTTATGCATCCATTAGAAAGGTATAACTATTCACTATTTCATGTTATTTCTTCATATTTGGAGGCATTTCCTTATTAAACTAGGGATGAAACTCTTGGCACACGATGCCCTCTAATTGATGAGTCAAATGATACTTGACCAAGGAAATAAGGCAATTAATTAACATTTGAGTATTTTATGGAATGGGAACCCATCAACTTAGGTTCTGCCTATGTTTTGAAGCGTTGGTAAATGTACTTTTGAAGTAAAAAATTAATTAAAGTGTCTTACCTTAGGTTTTCTAAGGTTTTATTGTGATTAATTAAAGTCAATGAAGAAATAGAACTAATCACACTAATTAACCAAAGTACCTAAAGTTTGCAGTTTGCACTTAGAATTAATTTAAAAATCACTTAAAAGGGGTGTCCTAGATTTGGGAGCGCTTATCTTTTGATGGAGTGCCCAGAATTCAGATAACACAATGCCATTTGATACAAAGTGGTTATGGGATTTCTGAAAAGTGGTTATAATAGAATATAGGATAAATTTTGAGGAAGTTGGCAATTTGAAAACTGTCATTCTTTTATTAAAAAACATGCACCGCATTTTGAGCCACACGTGGGGAGAGATTTTAACCTTGTCAAGGCATCTTTTGACATTGTCAATGCATATTCTCTCTCTTAAAATTGCACCACCCCTTCTTGATAAGGTTGGTTAGGGTTTTAGGCACTATTTATGTACTTGATTAACCATTACTCCTTAGGATAGATCTACTATTTTAGCCCAAGACATTGTTATTTTATGGGAGAGTTTTCTGAGCAAATACTCTCTAAGAAGCTTCCCTTTCATTTGTATATTTTTGTTGTGGATTGGAGAAATAAGAACTTATTTTGTCTCAAAGCTCTTGGTGTGTAATGGAGATCTTTCTCATATTGTGAGGCATATGTGGAGAATACAAGCTTATGTGGAGATCCTTTTATTGTTTCATTGTCATGTTAGATGATCTAGTTCATAGATAGGTAAAAAATTACCTTTAGAATAGGAATAAACAAAATCTCTTCGTTTTTATATATGTTGTGGGCTGTAGCTTTATAAGCTTGCTTGTAGGTGGCATCCTTCAGAGTCCTTAATGTTTAAGCGAAAATAGAACACAGTTTATGTTAGATATCTTGCTAAAGGTGTGCCCAAAGTCTTGGTATGAAACTGGCATGAGTTTTCAGAGTTTCAGCCCCAAGTACCTTAAAAAATATAGCCCAAGGAGAACTATCTTTGACCCATCAGCCCAAGGATCTAAGGCGCACATGTCCGCTTTTTACATCTCATCAACCAACCAAAACTTTAAATCACAATTCTCTCTCTTTCCCATAGAAATCTGACTATTTTCAATGCTACTATCATTTTCAGATTTCTATTGCATCAAGCCCAGGTATACTCCTCTCTTTCTTTATAAACTTCCACACTTGGTTTTAGTTGATTTATTTTATGTTTTGCTTGGTTTCATAACAGCATTAGAAGCAGAAATAAATTTGACCCCAAGTGGCATCTAAAACACGTTCTTTTAACTTGAGATTTTTGCTGAACAACCATTTATTAAATCTCTTTTAGTTTCATAACTTTTACAATATTTTGAAGATTAAAAATGTGTATTTTTCACATTAAACAAATCTGGAAATCACTTTTCAGATCTGAAATTTCTTTCAAAGCATTTTAGCAAACTTAAGTTTCCAGACTTCACATTTTTTATTGCTACAAATCTAACTTAGAGAAATCTGTTTTAAAGTAAGCTTGTTGGTTTTATCTTAAACACAAATCTTTAAAGAAGATCTTCTCTATGAGTAATCGTTAATTATTTTCATTTGTGGGATGATATGCTCCATGGTTGAATTTAGCAAAAAGCACTCTCATTAAGTGATCTTTTACACTCATATCCAAAGTGCAGGTTCCAAAGCTCAAACAGTCCAAGGAACAGGTCGCAGCAGCAAGAAAGGCAAGAAAATGGGTGGTTATCAAGAATCTTCGAGCGATTATTCGAGACTCTTTCCCTCCAGGATGGACGCCTCGAACAGGAAGCTCTAAATGACAAGTTTCACTGGAGTGAACAGGGCACAAGCATCACTGTCGGCTGCTGGAATGGAAATGGGTCTTTCTGGTCATCATCAAGTCTTATCTATGATGCACTCGCATCGGCTGATATCCTCCTCGTGACCGAGACTCGTGCGATCCATTTGCAGCCTCTCCCGGACATCACAAGTTACCACTGGTCTCAGCCTGCACACAAGAAACAAGGAGTTCTGGTGGAGTCAAAGGATCAGGAGGAGTTGCCTGCTTGGTTAGAGACACTCTTTGGAAGAGGGTCTCCTTGATGGCCACTGATGAGTACGCCAGGTTCATGTGGATTCGAGTCAAAACCAAGATCTCCCTCCTAAGACATGTCTACTTCACAGTTTGCTACTTTCCACCCGCATCCTCATCCTTTTCCATCCACAATGGAGCAGATGGGGACCCTTTCATGGACTTGTATATTGGCATCACTCAGTACTCTGCTAAAGGGGAAGTCATACTTATGGGGGATTTTAATGCTCGCACTAGAGACCTCCAGATCCCTCTCCAAGACTGATATGAAGACGTGTTCTGTATCGAAGGACTCGACCCCATCTCGATAGGTCTTCACCGAACCTCAGAAGATGACTTGGGGCCCACTGCAGTATATGTCAAACATCTCCTACAGTTAGGGGAATCCCACGAGTTGCTCATCTTGAACGGCCTCCCTTGCTTCCAGGACTCTCACTTTTTTACGTGCCGACCACATGGGGGCGGGGCTAGTGTGGTGGTTTATGCTCTAGCTAGCCAGAACTTGCTCCCTTTTATTCAAGCCGACCACGCACTTCTCTCTCTCCCTCAAGGTTGACCCTCCTCTCCCAACCTCCCCCCTTCCCACAGAGCCCCCCCTCCCCACCCTAGACCACTTTTCGCTTCAACGAAGGAGACACCGACATCTTCCTATCAACTCTCCGCCAAACCCTTCCTCCTGAAGCCTACTTCTCCTCATTCAACTTGGCCTCTGCTAAGTACCAATGCCTCTCGCCTGCAATTTGGGAGGCTTCACTTAACTCCTTCCCCCACTCCACTCGTAATTCCTCTACCACGCCATAACCTGGCTCTTATCCCATGAACAAGTGGAACGATAAGGAATGCGAAACCCTCCACCAAGAACTCTGTTATGCATTCCTACACTCCCGTTCTACTTACCCTAACATTCAAAGGTCTTACCGTCGTCTCCTTCGTCGCAAGAAATGACACTTTGTCTCTCAGAGAAGACAGGAACTCTCAGCCCTCCTTGCGCATTCCCCCAAATATTTCTGGCATACCATCCTCTCTCGGCGCTCCCCTCTCCCTTCCGACCTTGACCCTGCTTCCATGTTTACCCACACCTCCAACCTCTACGACATTCCCAGCCAGGCCAACATTCATGTTGCTTCCCCCCCTTCCTCCTGCAACCTCTTCACCAACAACGATGTCATGGAAGCCATTTCGACAATGAGCAGCAGCAAATCAGCAGATGAGGAAGGTTACCAAGAAGAGTTCTTCAAACATGGTCTCCGAGTTCTGGTTAGCTACTTGGTTGATCTCTTCAATCACGTGGTGCGTGAAGGATTTCCACCAGTCTAGTCTCATCATATCATCTATTTGATTCACAAGTCAGGAGCCACTTCTAATCCCAACAACTACAGAACGGTCATGGTTGGCCACACGTTCTCAAAGTTGTATGCCACCGTTCTCCATATGAAGCTTTCCAGTGATTTTGAACAGAGAAATCTTAGAGCCCGAGGTCAAGCAGGGTTTAGACCAACAAATCAGACTATTGACCACATTTTTACTCTCCGAGCCGTGATTGAGGAAGCATGCCACCGGTCCTTGAAAGTCTACTGCTGCTTTGTAGACTTCTAGAAAGCTTTCGACTCAGTTCCGAGAGAGGATTTATTGCAACGACTCAGAGACATCGGCATCTCGACGATCCTGCTGATAGCTATTATGCTCTTTTATGAGTCTGTTTATGGCCACCTTCGTATAGCCCAAGGGTTTTCTGAGTTCATCCGTAGCACCACAAGGGTGAAACAAGGTTTCCCACTCTCTCCCACCTATTCGGAATCTACATAGATGGGTTGGAGGCCTTTCTCCATGAGCATACCCAAGATTCAAATGGGTGCCTCCTCCACCATGTCCTAATCTCTATCCTACTTTTCGTTGATGATCCAGGAGGATCCAAGAAGGCAAAAATTTTGAAGCCCTCCAATCTCAGTAAAACCAGCACCAGATCGAAGGGCTCGTCGAGACGATTCCAACGACGTTCGTTTCACCTCAAACGGACTCCGTATGAGAAAGTTATCGCGTTCTGTTCTATAAGGTCAACAAGGAAATTTGGCAAAAAGAGGTGCCACGTGGCACCACTGACAGGGTGACACGTGGCATCCGTACTGTACAAACATGATGACATGGCATGGTGATGTGGCATGATAATGTGTCATGATGATGTGGCATGATGATGTGGCATGCTGACATGGCATGATGATGTGGCAGGATGACATGGCATGGTGATGTGGCATGATGACATGGCATGGTGATGTGGCATGGTGACATGGCATGGTGACTAGCATGCATGCATTTGTGCTTGAAATGAGTTTTAGGACATTCATGCATTTACTCATGAAAAATTGTAAAATGATTAATATTTGAAGTGAGTGGAAAAATTACTCACATATTACTCATTTATTTTATTCCTTGAGTTGTTATGAAGTTAATGCATGGTTGTAACCAAAAACAAACATGCCATATTTGTAAAGAAGTTGTAACAAGTTGGTTTATTATTTAATAAAAAGCCCAACCATATGAAAACCAACTTGGGGAAGTTGTAACCAAGGCCAAGATAGGAAAATTAGTTGCAACCAAAGGAATCCATGAGTCATGTGAAGAAGGGCAAGCCAACCTATATAAACCCCTTCATTTGCCATTTCCCACTCATGCTTTGGAGTGGAGACTTTGTAGCTAAAGGAGAGAAGGGAGATTGCGTAGCTTTGTAGGAGGAAGGTACGAGTGTTTATACTCGTTTTACACCGTCTTCAGGCTTCGGAGTTGCTGGAAGCAGTCTTGTTGTGTTTTGGGCAGCAGTTCTCTTCCTGAACATTGTCGCCAAGGTATCATTGCAGCATTGCCATGTATTTTGCCTTATGCTGAGATTATAGATCGGCCCTCCTATTGAGAAGCAAGCCCGAAGACGTAGTCCATCCTGGACGAACTCCGTTATCAACTTGTTGTCTTTATGTGCGTGTTGTCTATGCTGTTTGGTTCTCTTCTTATGGATTTGTGAGCTTCGTTCATGCTCTTTATGCAATTCATATTAACATCATAGAGTAGCAAAGATCTTGTTTTCGGATCATGTGGTATCAGAGCAAGACTATTTGACGTTGGATTGTGAGTGTGGATGCTCACGAGGGCTAAACTGCAAGCTAGTGAGGGGACATTAGAGCCTTACAATTCTGAGATCGGACGTGCACACCGAAGGAGGAAGATGGATGCTAATGATGCCCGCACCGAGATGGAGGCAAACTTTCACAAGGTCTTCTATATGATGGCCGACAAGGTAGACAAGTTGTTTGCAGACTATGAAGAACGCATGGCAAAAGAAAGAAAAGGCAGTGAAGTAAAGAAGGAAGACAAAGAAGTGAAGGACGAAGGCAACGCTTCAGTTAACCACGGAGGAGGCGGCGAAGAGCCTCCTAAGCCTCCCTCTTCACCTTCAGCTTCAAGCACAAGTTCAAGTGCTTCTTCCTCATCTCATTCTCAGCATTCCAAGGTTCCTCACAAAGAGCCTCAAAAGAAGCCCTTATTGAAGCTCGATGTGAAGTTTGATTTGCCCATGTTCAATGGGGAAGCGAATGCAAAGAAGTTGAACAATTGGATAAGGCAAATTGAGGTCTATTGCAGAGTCCAGCAGATCAAAGAAGAAGATGTGAAGATTCAGTTGGCTTCACTTCGGCTGACAGGCACTGCACTTATATGGTGGGAAAGCAAGCTTCAGCAAGGTAG